>JBBPBX010023840.1:3131-24107 GCA_038048925.1 Garcialebias charrua
CTCTGACTGAGGAAGCCCTCTGGAGTGAGGGTGAAACGTTTCTGCTAAAAAGAAACTGTCCAGATGAACTGATTGAGAATGAGCGGATTTGATACCTGGACTATTGAGAATTAACTTTCTTGTCTTGAACCACTTTGGACATGTCTGCCTGCCTGGGAGGAGTCGACGAGGGACACACCCCCAGAAACCATCTTGGCTACAGCAAACTGGTTGGTCCACATAAGTTGCTTACTTGGTGGGTTAACTTCAGTGTGCTTTGGACTACTCTGACTGAGGAAGCCCTCTGGAGTGAGGGTGAAACGTTTCTGCTAAAAAGAAACTGTCCAGATGAACTGATTGAGAATGAGCGGATTTGATACCTGGACTATTGAGAATTAACTTTCTTGTCTTGAACCACTTTGGACATGTCTGCCTGCCTGGGAGGAGTCGACGAGGGACACGCCCCCAGAAACCATCTTGGCTACAGCAAACTGGTTGGTCCACATAAGTTGCTTACTTGGTGGGTTAACTTCAGTGTGCTTTGGACTACTCTGACTGAGGAAGCCCTCTGGAGTGAGGGTGAAACGTTTCTGCTAAAAAGAAACTGTCCAGATGAACTGATTGAGAATGAGCGGATTTGATACCTGGACTATTGAGAATTAACTTTCTTGTCTTGAACCACTTTGGACATGTCTGCCTGCCTGGGAGGAGTCGACGAGGGACACGCCCCAGAAACCATCTTGGCTACAGCAAACTGGTTGGTCCACATAAGTTGCTTACTTGGTGGGTTAACTTCAGTGTGCTTTGGACTACTCTGACTGAGGAAGCCCTCTGGAGTGAGGGTGAAACGTTTCTGCTAAAAAGAAACTGTCCAGATGAACTGATTGAGAATGAGCGGATTTGATACCTGGACTATTGAGAATTAACTTTCTTGTCTTGAACCACTTTGGACATGTCTGCCTGCCTGGGAGGAGTCGACGAGGGACACGCCCCCAGAAACCATCTTGGCTACAGCAAACTGGTTGGTCCACATAAGTTGCTTACTTGGTGGGTTAACTTCAGTGTGCTTTGGACTACTCTGACTGAGGAAGCCCTCTGGAGTGAGGGTGAAATGTTTCTGCTAAAAAGAAACTGTCCAGATGAACTGATTGAGAATGAGCGGAGAAAAAAGTAACATTCCCACACTGTTAACCACAGCTGTCTCCCTCTTGGACAACTGTACAGACACTGCCCTCAGTGGACAACTGTACAGACACTGCCCTCAGTGTCTCCAAACTTAAACTTAAACAAGCCTCATAGGTAAAGGTCGAAGGTTTAACTAGCACTTAAGGTGCCTTAGTCCACACAGAACTCTAAAACAATCAGTCAGAGTCACTTTAAGAGCTTAACCAGCTCAACTACTTCTCCCCTAGATGCAAACTCACAAACTAAATGAGAGGGTGGAGATCTCCTCAATGTTTGTACATCATACATCTTTATAGCTGTCAAACATCTAGTGTTTCCTATACCAGCCTCAAACAAGCTTAAACTTGATTCACACAACCCTAGTAAACACTAAAGCTGTCACAAGAGTGCCCTTTGCTCTACATGTGCTGTTTAGGCAGCACCAGTCATTTAAGAGCCTAAGCTCAATGCAAACTCTACATGAGAGTTCAACTCACAGTGATCAAAAGTGGGTAGAGAACACTCCCGAACACACCCAGGCAACAATACAGCTACCTTAATCAAAACTTGGTTTACCTTTCAAAAGGATCACAAGTTGCTCCAACAAGCCTCTTGCTTGTGTCCACCAAACTCAGTTAACAACCTCACACTTGCTCTCAGCAAGGCTCCACACTGCTCAAGACACTGCCTGAGAAATATAAAGGTAGGACCTGCAGGTGAACACCTGTGCTACCTAATTAAGCTTGATTAGACTGAGAGAAAAAAAAGTGTAGCTACAGGCTGCTGGTGCTTTCTTTAGCAGACTGTAGCTAACCTAAATTAAAAAATGACGTTTTAAAAACTGTCTTACCTCTAAGGTACATAACAGCCTCCCTTCTCACCTTATTGCCATCCTTTTCACACCATTATGAATTATATATATTTATATATATATTTTAAATAGGACAGAAAGAAAGTAAAGACAGAAAGCAAGGCCACAAAACATAACAAACACACACATAAAGCACAAGGCAAACACAGCCCACCACCATCTGCAAACCTGCGAAGAACATGACAGAACATAACAACAGAACACATCTGTATAACAGACCTAGAACATTCATCGCTTTGCAATAGATTTCTATAAATATATACACCTATACCTACATATGTATACATACATACATACATACATACATACATACACATGCATATGCAGTCACATGTACATCTACATATCTACATACAATACCTGCATGTGCATCCCTGCATCTATTTGTGTGTGGTTATGAGCATGCATAAGTGTATAAGTCAGAGTCAGAGTACTTTTATTAACATTGCACAAGTTTGCACCAGTACAACGTGAATATGTACGCACAATCGTCCAGAAGGGGGCGAGTGTGTGAAGCTGCTGCTATCAGACCACATGAGACATCATATAACGTCGGCTGTGTCTCAATTCAGGGGCTGCATACTCATGAGTGCGCATTTGTCGGCCGCATACGTCATTGCCCCGCGTGGAGGACTGTCCCAATTCGAAGACTCCTCCTCATGCGGCCGAGGAATGCGGCCCACTTCCTGCCGAAATCGAAGGATACATCCGTGGAACCTTCAAGACGGAGGCTATCCCAGAATTCATAGTGCCAGCAGTGATTTCGCGGGGGGGGAGGGACTTTCTGCGTGCAGGGTCGGGGCTGCTGCGTGTTGTTGAGTCATCAGCTCGTTTTAACAACAACCTCAGCGCGAATATTCATTCAACCTTTATTTAGTCATCTCAAACAACCTCAGCTCGAATATATCTCATTAAAATTTAACTACAGAAACGACAAAAAATGTGTTAGCTGAATATACAGTATATTAGTGTTTCTGAGTTTACTGTTTTTGAAGAACTGATTACAAATCAGATTATTTTACACGTGCGTAGCAAGGATTTTCTGAGGGGCAATCTTTTAAAACCCAGAGTGGACCTACAAAATGCAAGTTGTCCAGTAGCTCAGTTGGTTAATCAACTTGTGATTGGTGCAGAGATTCTTTTCTCGAAGCTGGTTCGAATCTCACTCGGTACGGTTAAAACTTATTTTACGTTTGTCTTTTATTGGATAAAAAAAAGAAGGAGTTTCACAAACTCCTTCCTTTTAATCTCAGTCCTCATTTTTTTATCCAATAAAAGACAAACGTAAAATAAGTTTTAACCGTACCGAGTGAGATTCGAACCAGCTTCGAGAAAAGTATCTCTGCACCAATCGCAGGTTGATTTACCAACTGAGCTACTGGACAACTTGCATTTCGTAGGTCCACTCTGGGTTTTAACAGATCGCCCCTTATAAGCTGATTTGTAATCAGTTCTTAACAAACAGTAAACTCAGAAACACTAATATATATACATGTATTCAGCTAACTAATATATTTTAGCGGCGTCCCTTCTCTTTCCACACACACCAAGCGCGCACACAAGAACTTCCCACCCACTTCAAGAGAACGCCCCACCCACTTCAAGGCCGGCAAACCTGAAGGCTGACCGTCCCATTTCAGCGGTTTCGTCAAGCCCACCCGGTCTTGTGAGTGCGTGGCCTACTCGGCCCAGCTAGGTTGGGTCCTCATGAGGATGCAGCCCCTGAATTGAGACACAGCCATTATGTTCTTCAACACAGCCTCTGCCATCCGTATCGGGATGAAGGTCAAAGGTGTGAAAACAAGGAAAGAACCATGAGGGTCACAGCGTTGGTATTAAAAAAAAGATGTATCACATTTTATCTTTTATGACACCATATGAGACAGAAAAAACTATACCAGAAGCACATTTAAGACAATCACATGTTAAGACAGATCACATTTGCATTTTAAGGTTGAGGCAGTGGGACTTCTGTCTATGAGTCATTCTAGATAGCAACAGTCCTGAAGATGTTCTCAGCCGGCCTCCGATAACGCTCACAGAAAAAGTTCACCGAGGGTGGATGGGGGGGGGGGGGTTGTAGTGATAGGAGCAGCTGTTTGTCTTCAGTAAACACATCTCAGGAGAAATTTGTTATCTAACCTTTTCCAAGGCTGTCTAGGGAAGTCAGATAGGGATGACAAATATTTTCACTTCAGGCTCACAGTGTAATTTCAACAGCCTTGAGTCTGTAAGGGTGACTCTGATCCAAATATTGTCCAATTTGGGACTTTTTCCACTGGTCCAATCCATGAACATCAGATGTTGACCAGTACAGCGATGACCAGAGTCCCAAGCCGTGGTGATCTGTTCACCTTCTGGATTAGCTCGTAAACAGCTGATTTATCTAGGTCATAGCGCAAATCAGACTTCGGGTGCTCCAGGCATTAAGTCCTGCTGAAGTCTCCCTCATTTGCCGATAGGCCAGTGCTCCACAAAATGCCAAAAAGCAAAGCGCTACCATTCGTAAATCCAATATAATCCAGATTCTTCACCTCCTCCACAGAGCACACAGAGAGCGAGACGCTCACGGAATCCATGGCATATCTTCCCGGTCAGTCTGTGGGGATAGGCCGGCTCCCCCGTACCTTACCTTTTGTTGAAATCTTCAGTTGATTGCACATACCACCAATCCATCTTAATTTGCATTCGAGGTGCTTTCTGAGGAGCTACAGACAAGACATGACAAGAAGCCGCACAGGAGGGGGGGAGGGAGGTCAGGGAAGAAAGGAGTAAAGCCACTACCTCCTCCAGAAGCCAGAACAGAAGGCTTCTCTAATAGAACATTCAATAGTGACCGTGAAGCATCAGAGACCCGACCCCCAAGACCCGAGGCAGACAAGGGGGAGACAAGAGCCCAAGAACCTAAGAAGGACCCCGAGCACAGAGCCTTCAGGACCACCCAGACAGGATGAACCACATGCCTACCCCCCAGATCCGACCATAGGGGAGAACTGGAAGAGACCCACCAGCAACTACACACAATGACCCCCCGGGACCTACAGCGACATACTCACAGACCCCCGCCGGAACCCGTTGCACCGATGTAGCCCTAAGACTAGGTACCTAGGCCTGGGCACTGAGGACGCACACCCCTCAGGCCCCAGTCCAACAGGACCAGAGCCCCACCAGGTAGCTAACAGGTTGAGCCGACACACGCCCAAGTGCCCGCCCCAGAGGGCCCCAAGCACACCAGCAGGCAAAGGCACACCCCACTAGGGGCCGCGTGGCAGGGGCGTGGCACCAATCAGCCCAGCTGTATCAAAGAGGGGGCAGTCGAAGTCCCGGCCTGACAAATAATAATTCATACACAGAGACAATCACACAGACCCACCCTAATCTTCACTTTCATTCACTCAAATACATAAAATAACGGCACATTCGATTCATATTCCCAATACACACTCTATACCCCTCAGGTACAAGACATGTACCTGCCCCTACATGGAGCAGCCAATGCCCAAATCCAGGAGGTAGACCCATTCATTCTGGGGCGGAGAGGAGCAGACATCCAAGATCTGGCCCAACCCGAGCCCAACCTATAGGACACGACACCCGAGTCCAAACGGTCCTAGGGATAGCGTGGTACCAGCCCTGCTCACGGCAAATCCCTAGGCCCTGAAACCCCAATAGTCCAGGACAACACCTAACGGCCTGCCCTTCTACTGGACCCCACCCCCGGAATGGTAGCCAGGGAAACAGGGGGTAGCA
Source organism: Garcialebias charrua (assembly GCA_038048925.1). Lineage (NCBI taxonomy): Eukaryota > Metazoa > Chordata > Actinopteri > Cyprinodontiformes > Rivulidae > Garcialebias > Garcialebias charrua. Next base: position 8,896 of record JBBPBX010023840.1, read on the forward strand.
AGAGGGGAAAAAAAAACATAAGATCCTGACACATACACCCCCATCCCCAGATGTGTTGTTGATGTGTGTTGTAAAGTGCTATTTTCCCCCTTTATAGATGGCCTACCTTCTCACCTCACAGCCATCCTCTTCATACCAATATGATTTTTTAAAAAAAATTAGAAAGAAAGGAAAAGACAGAAAGTAAGACCACAAAACAAATATCCACAAAAAGAGCACAAGGCAAACACAACCAGTTGTCGTCTGCAATCCTGCGAAGTACATGACAGAACACAACAACAAAACACATATGCATAAAATACACATAATATCCATGACTTTACAGTATCCATCCATCCATTGTCTTCCGCTTATCCGGGGTCGGGTCGCGGGGGTAGTAGCCTAAGTAAGGAAGCCCAAACATCCCTCTCCCCAGCCACTTGGAGCAGCTCCTCTGAGGGAATCCTAAGGTGTTCCCAGGCCAGCCGAGAAACATAGTCCCTCCAGCGTGTCCTGGGTCTTCCTCTGAGTCTCCTCCCGGTGGGACGTGCCCGGAACACCTCACTAGGGAGGCATCCAGGAGGCATCCTAGGCAGATGCCCGAGCCACCTCAACTGGCTCCTCTCGATGTGGAGAAGCAGCGGCTCTACTCTGAGTCTCTCCCGGATGACTGAGATTCTCACCCTATCTCTAAGGGAGAGTCCAGACACCCTACGGAGAAAATTCATTTCAGCCGCTTGTATCTGAGATCTCATTCTTTCGGTCACAACCCAAAGCTCATGACAGTAGATGAGGGTGGGAACGTAGATTGTTCGGTACATTAAGAGCTTTGCCTTTTGACTCAGCTCTCTCTTCACCACGACAGACCAGTACAGCGCCTGCTTCTTTGGGGACGCTGCACCTATCCGCCTATCGATATCACGCTCCAGTTTTTCCTCATTCGTGAACAAGACCCCGAGATACTTAAACTCCTCCACTTGGGGCAGGACCTCCTCCCCGACCCGGAGAGGGCACGCTACCCTTTTCTGGCTCAAGACCATGGCCTCAGATTTGGAGGAACTGATCCTCATCCCTGCCGCATCACACTCGGCTGCAAACCGCTCCAGTGAAAGCTATAGATCACGACCTGATGAAGCCAATTGGCCCACATCATCTGCAAAAAACAGAGAAGTGATTCTAAGGTCACCAAAATGGATCCTCTCAACAGAGAAGTGATTCTAAGGTCACCAAAATGGATCCTCTCAACAACTTGGCTGCGCCTGGTTGGGCAAACTCCCACGCACCCTCCAGGATCCTGCTGAGGATGTAGAGCTGGTCCAATGTTCTACGACCAGGACGAAAACCACATTGCTCCTCCTGAATCTGAAGTTTGACTATCCGATGGACCCTCCTCTCCAGAACCATTGAATAGACCTTACCAGGGAGGCTTAAGAGTGTGATTCCCCTATAGTTGGAACACATCCTACGGTCCCCCTTTTTGAATAGGGGAACCACCACCCCAGTCTGCCAATTTAGGGGAACTACCCCCGATGTCCACGTGATATTGCAGAGTTGCGTAAGCCAACACAACCCCACAACATCCAGAGCCCTAAGGAACTCCGGTAGAATCTCATCCACCCCTGGAGCCCTGCCACCACAAAGCTTTTTAACTACCTCGTGACCTCAGCACCAGAGATTGGCGAGCCCAACCCAAAGTCCCCAGGCTCCACTTCCTCAGTGGAAGACGTGCCAGTAGGATTGAGGATGTCTTCGAAGTATTCCGCCTACCGACTCACAACATCCCGAGTTGAGGTCAACAGCACGTCACCCCTACTATAAATGGTGTTGGTCGCGTAACGCTCCCCCCCTCCCAATGTGATGTCGGATGGTGAACCAGAATCACCTCGAAGCCGTATGGAAGTCATTCTCCATGTCCTCTCCGAAATCCTCCCACGCCCGAGTTTTTGCCTCAGCAACCACCCGAGCCGCATGTCGCTTGGAGTGCTGTACCTATCAGCTGCTTCCAGGGTCCCACATGTCAAAAAGCTCTACTTTACAGTAGATTATTATATATCTATTGTACGAGCTGAACCGCACGGTGGGAGCAACGGCGGACAGCTGCGGACCTGCAGTGCGCTTTGGGACTCGTTTACAGCCCCACCAGGGCACAGACGGGGATTTGTAGCTCGGAACCTCACATGATTCGGATTTGGACCTGAACAACACCTGGACTTCAAGGCTGCAGTCAAAAGTACACTGTAGCCTGGCCTGAAAATAAATAAGCGACTAATCTAATCTGGACTGTGAGCAACCTTGGAAAAAGAAGGCTGTCTGCAATCTTCTCCTGGAGTGAAAGCTGTTGAGAACTCGCCCCCCCCCCCCAGAGGTCTCTGTGTGCTTTCAGAATGGAGCCGAGCTGAATGCCATCTACAGACTGTGCTTATCTGAAATGATTTTCACAGACAATCTCCTTGTTGGCCATGAAACGCAACATGTCTTGTCTTATTTTTGCTAAAGCTAGTAGAGTTTTTTAGACTTTATCATGGAGTGTCCTAAGACAAATTGTGATAGATTCTTTTTTGAATACTACTGATTACCCGACTGTATGTTCCTTTTTCATATCTGATTGTTGGTGGCACGGTTTTATACTGCTGCGGCTTCCGTGTGTACGTCCCTCTTCGGATGGTGCGTGCGCCAATTGCAAAACTTTGTACCTTGGTGCAAATATGCCAATAAAGATATATTCTATTCTATTCTATTCTATTCTATTCTAATACAAAATCTAACATTACTGTCACACTTAACAACTTTTTGGCCTTGACACCTTGTGTTTTAGTCTCAACTGCAGTTTATTTAAGTCATTGCCCCAGAATGCATTGCCCCGCTAAAATAACGGCCACGCCCCTAGATTAAAAATGTAATACATACATTTTTAAGTAATTGTGAGTTTTCATGTGTCACAAACAACTTTTATTAGAATAGAGAAATAACGATATATTAAGGCTCACATGTGCAGATAGTTGAGGATCTCTTTACACTAAGTGGGGACACACTGAGTGTTTGGTTCCATAAAGGCTGGTTCCATAATAATAATAATAATAATAATAATAATAATAATAATAATAATAATAATAATAATAATAATAATAATGAATTTAATTTATAACGCACTTTTCATTAGTGAAAATCTCAAAGTGCTACACACATTCATACACCGGTAGCGGCAGACTACCATGCAAGGCGCTTTCCAGTCCTACCGGGAGCAACTCGGGGTTAAGTGTCTTGCCCAAGGACACAACGACACATGGTATGAGGAACCGGGATTCGAACCGCCAACCTTCCGATCGGGGGACGACTGCCATTACCACTACGCCACGGCCGCCCTGTGAATGGAGGACAGCATTCCTTACATCACACATTACATTCCATTACATTGAGCTCTATCAACTCTTAGTATCTAAATCTTCAATTTGTTTCAGTTCAGTTTTGTTTTGTTTGTATAGCACCGATTCACAACAAATATTTGTCATGACACGGTAAAAAAACATTCACATAATTATTAAATGCCAATAAGTAAAACGCTATCGGTAGATAGCGTTTTACTTATTGGCATAAGGAAGCTAGCAGATTGGATTGAATCTCCACTTTGTAGCATCCTCCCCTCCCGAGCCAGCACAGGCAACGGTGGACAGGAAAAACTGCCTTTGAAGAGGAAAAACCCTCCAGTTGAACAAGAGTGTGCATATGTGCAATAAAATTTGGCAGCACGGTGGCACAACTGGTAGAGTCCCCGGTTCAAATCCCAGTCCGGGGGCTTTTCTGGGTGGAGTTTGCATGTTCTCTCCGTGCACGCGTGGGTTTTCTCCGGGTGCTCCGGTTTCCTCCCACAGTCCAAAAACATGCATGTTAGGCTGATTGGTAACTCTAAATTGACCCTGAGTGAGACAGGTCCCTCTTGTAAATGAGTCCCCGTGGCTCAACGAGGCTAGCCTGTATAAATAATGGTTGAATGAATGAAAAAAATCCATCATTCGTAGAGTCCTGATACCCAGATTCTCCATGGTAGCTGCAAAAAAAACCCCAAAAACATTTCCAGTCCGTTTCTGAAGATCAAGTAAACAAAGACCCCTGTCACTGGTTTTAAGACAAATGTTCAAAATGCCTTTGTCCAGCTTTCGTAATTTAAGAATAGAACAAATGAAAATGTGTGACATTATTTCAGGTTGTGGAATGGGTTGAAAGAGCTAAAACAACAATAACAACCTTGTTTAGACTCAGAAAAAGTTATGTGGTCACTTAAATGTAACATAATTGATGCCCCTTTTTTTTAACCAGGAGTTGACCAAGCGAGAAGTAGAGTATGTGGCACTGTCCAGGGACACCACAGAGAATGACCTGAAGCAACGGAGAGAGATTCAATCAGGGACGGCTTTCTACATAGACCAGGTGAATTTGTTTTTCATTTGCTCCAAAATGCATAATCTGAGTGTGGCATAAAACTTCTCTACAGATCTGACTGGATTAGATCAGATTGCGGTACAGGTTTCTTTGTTGTGAGACACCTTAATCCAGGGGTGTCAAACTCACTCACAAAAGGAGGGCACAATTAAAAACTTTTTCAAACTAAGGGCCAATTTCAGAATCTACATTAACTAAAATCAGATACCCAACATCTTTTCTTTGTTGCAGGTTCCTCAACAAGATTTGGATTGGTCTCATTTGATGTTCTCTGTTGTGCTTTCGACATCATAATCAAAGTTGACTGAAAATATTCAATAGATAGAAGTATTTTACGTTTCACATATCATCTTGGGGGCCAGATAAGATGTCAACAAGGGCCACATTTGGCCCCCAGGCCTTGAGTTAGACACGTATGCCTTTAATCTTTTGTATTGTCATCAAGGAAATTGCATCAACTGTATCCATCCATTTTCTTCTACTTGTTCCTGAGTTCGTTTGCAGGAGTAGCAGCTTGATCAGTGAGGTCCAGCTGAGGCATTTTCAGGCCAAATGAGAGGCATAGTCTTTCCCACCATGTTCTGGGTCTTCCATGGGGTCTCTTCCCAGTCTGACATGGCTGGCAGGGAAGCAACCATACCAGATGCCCGAACCACCTGAGTTGGCTCCTCTCAAAGGCCCAGTAGGCCTCCTACAGCTTGACGGCCTCCCTTACTCAGGGTGCCCACCACCACATTTGAGGACGGCTACCGCAAGAGGAGAGGCACAGACAACCTTGCGACCACAAAAAAAAAAATCTAGCCACCTTGACTATAGAGTCAGAGTCAGTCAGAGTACTTTTATTAACATTGCACAAGTTTGCACTAGTACAGCGTGAATATGTACGCACAGTCATCCTGAAGGGGACTACATGTGTGAAGCTGCTGCTATCAGGACACCATATGAGACATCAAAAGATATAACACATTTTGTCCTTCAGCGCGGCCTCTCCCATCCGTATCGGGATAAAGGTTATAGGTGTGAAAACAAGGAAAGAACCATGAGGGTAATGGTGTTGGTATTACAAAAAAGATATATCACATTTTGTCTTTCAGGACACCATATGAGACATCAAAAAACTCTACCAGCAAGCACACATTTAAGACAAATCACATTTGCATTTGAGGGCGAAGCAGTGAGATAAGTCCATGAGCTCCATTCAGATTAGCCAGAGTTCTGATGATGACGTGATTAGCCAGAGTTCTGATGATGACGTGATTAGCCAGAGTTCTGATGATGACGTGATCAGCCAGCCTTATCTGTCTCAGAGGACACAGTACTATACAGTTCTCTGGGGAGGGGTAGGGGGTGCAACAGAAGCTTCATTTCTTCAGTTGCTCCACTCCAGAGATTTTTGTTGTCAGCCCGTCCCGGCTGACTCAGGGAGTCCGATTAGATTAGCATGCATTATCTTTAGGGCAGGCTCACAGTGTTCTTGCTATGGCCTTGAAGTCCAGGTGGCTGTCTGGAATCCAATACACTCCAAATTATGGGAAACTTTTTCACCGACCCGAACTATGAATCAACCTCCAGATGTGACCCTCCTGGGTGCTGCACACGAGTCCCGAACCTTACCGGTGGTCTGCGGTCCTCTGCCGCATCCACTTTGCGATTCAGCTCATAAAGCAGCTGGTTCATTGATGTCACAGCTCGGATCACAGACTCGGTCTGAGAAGGAAGCTTAGTCAGCGTGTTGATCGCCTCGGAAGTCTTCCTGATTTTCCGATAGGAGAGAACTCCACACAAGCCAAAAAGCAGAGCACCTGCTATCATAATTCCAATTATGAATAGATCCTCCACATTTTCGACAGAAAGCACATCCAGGCATAACATCTTCCATTCGCCCCAGGAATCCATGATATACCCGGCAGGATGCGACTGCAAAGGGCAAGCCGGTTCCCCAGGACCAGAACGCTTCGTATATATTTTTTTTATCAATAGAGTTAACAGCCCACGAAACAAGATCCATCGAGAATTTACGTTCGAGCGAGCACTTAAAAAATAAAAACTGCAGACAAGACAAAGTGGCAAAGCAGGGAGAGGAAAACTCAGGAGGGAAGGAGGAAAGCTGCTGCTCCGTCAAGTGCCAGAAGTGGAAAAAAAAGAGTGTGGTAAACTGATTTCAAATACAGTTGAAAGCCTAGCATTTCTTGAAGCTAAAAAATAGAGGAGCGGAACAAGGCCCACTCTCACTCAATGTCCTCGCCTTTGCTGGGATGCGGTTGAAGCTCTTTCAGAGGTGTGAGTTGAAGATCTTTCTGACAGGGTTTTCTGACAGGCATTCCCAGCAAGCCTCCACTGCACTTTTGGGTCTATTGTATCTGCCCAACATCTTCCCCCGCCATCCGGTCAAACTCACCAACAGGTGGTGATCAATTTACAGCTCAGCTCCTTTCTTCACTCGAGGGTCTAAAACATAGATATAATAAACACTAGATAAGACATCCCCGCTGTTGGCCAATGGAGACCGACATCGTCAGACGGCGGCCATCTTGGTACAGACAGAACGCCCACTCTTAACATGAATGTGAATGGTGAATTTACTATTAAAATAACCATAACTTGCTTAATTTTCAACCGATTTTAAAACGGTTTGGTTTGTTATAAATGTGAGAGATGTTGTTATAATATGGTATACTTAAGATGGACGTTCACATGAAAATAACGTTATGTAGACACTGTATTGCACTAGCAATATACACAATAAGATTATATTTACATCTATTTCTAAATACATGTTTATTTCCAGCGAAATTAACTGACATATGTTACAATGCTAATAAATATTTAATACTATTTCATCATAAATAGCATTATTATTAGTGGTATGAAAATAATTTATGCCAATTTTTTCCCTACACATGCAAATATTATGTAATATTAAATACATTATTACACAAACCTTGGTCAATATGTGTAGTTTATTTTTTTTAGATACATGAAAAGATTTAATAATCGGGAAATATAAATAAACAAACAAACAAACAGAAATAAACATCTGATAGTGTGACAAGACTCTCAGTCCCTCGGTGCAACAGTAACTATTTAAACATTAAAACACTGAAACATATAATAATAAACATAAGCATAAAATAGTAAAACTGTAACACTGTCCTGAGTTTTTGCATAGTGGTAAATGAGTATGAAAATTTACACCAACTCTAAAACTAAAACACTAAACATTTAATGAACATAATACTGTCCTGAGTTTTTGCATACTAGTATAAAAAGTAAAAAAGTATAAAAAGTACAGTATAACTATAAAATAAACTAAAGGTTCTAGCATTGACATTTGCAAAGTGACAAAGCAGCATATGAGTTAATGTACACAGTATATGCATGAGGTAGTAGTTCATGTTGTTATAGAGTGGCATATGTGGTAAGGCACATTGGGCATCCTTAAATAAGGCTAGTCAAAGAATACTGTATGTGTATCAGCAGTGGTGTAGATATAAAAGTAGTGTAAATGTAAACAGTAGTAATAAATGTAAGCAGTAGTAATAAATGTAAATAGTATTAATAAATGTAAACATTGAATGTAAACAGTAGTATGTAAACAGAGAATGTAAACAGTATTATGACTATAGGCAGTGATGTAATACAAACATTAGTGCAAATATGAGTAGTGCAAACAGAATGAGCACATGACCGAGAGTTTAGTGAATAACCCGTTTGATGACACAGAGTCCAGTGTTAAAATCTTTGTGTTTTTGGAGCTAATGCCCTTTAAAAAGGACTGCCTTGGTGAGCTTCTGTCTCATGTTGCCACTCTGTAAACGCAAATTATTACGTCTATTGGAGCATCCATAGGCTGCACAAAAGTCAGGCATCTTGTCAAAGAGTATTTCTGTAAAACACAAAGCAGTAATTAGTGTTGAACATACCAAACCGCTTGGAAATCATGTGCAGCTTTAGTTCAGTTAAAAACAAAGAGCTCCTAGTGATCTAAGAATGCTAGGGAAATATTTGGAATACTAGCTAGCCCTTAATCAAAGGCTCTTGTTAATAGTCTGCTAATAAATACAGTCATGATCAAGACAGTCATTTAGACAAAAGATTAGTTTGTTATAAAATAGTTATTGGTGTAATAAAAACAGAATTTAAATTCTAGATTCTCGATGAGTGTGACACCCAAAACACGAATAAAACCTTTTAAAAAAGACGAAACTGCTGTCTGATTACCAAAGAAATCATAGCCACGTTAATAACGTTTTAAAAAAAATAAACCGTTTGTAAATCCGTCAAGATTACAGCAAGTTAAGCGTATTTTTGTTTGTGTAAATCCCTCACCTCCATACGGTTTCCACAGCTGCAGCTAATGTTGCTGTCTGTGGCAAGATGGCTGCCGCGTGCCGACGCCGGTGACTCCGCCTCAGCTTATCTAGTGTTTATTATATCTATGGTCTAAAACATATGGCCACAGATCAGATGACAACTACAAAGTCTATCATAGATGTGTAGCCTAGGGTGTCCTGGTGCCACGTGCACTTATGGACACCCTCATGTTCAAACATGGTGTTCGTTATAGACAAACCCTGAGTAGCACAACAGATCATCACTGTGTCCATGTGGTGAGCACAGTTCCGTTAATCTGCTAACAGCTAACAGTGGAATTAATTTTTCGTTTAGCAAATTTGCATTTTCGCTTAACTTTGGAAAACTTTAGCGGAATTAACTTCTGCTAAACTAGGTTTAGCCAACTTTATAGTCCACTGACAAAATTCACAAGCTTCCTTTCTGTTGTGCGTGTGTTTCGAAGAGTTCGTTTGGCACATTATTACGGTAGCTTACCACATGTACCGGTACACGTGACAAGATGTGTTTGGTCAACATAGCTTCAACTGGAAGGATATGAAGACGTGTCATGCACACTGAGTGACAGTTGTCTTAGCAGTTTAGTGTTTGCTTCCGCCCTTTAAAAAAAATGTATTTAGTGGTTTAGCATTAGTGAGGCACATTTTTATTTAGCAGAATATGAGTTATTGAAGCAAATGTTTATTCTTTTAACAGACTCTTATGTGAGGCTGTTTCTCTTAAACCCACGTATCAGCTCAAGTGTTTTCCTTCTAAATGGAGGACAGAACACAAAACTCATCTTGTGTTTCTCTTGCCACCTGGGGTCACCCATATTTCTAATAATTATCTGACTATTTTTGTCCTACAGTTTTATAGATGTGCTTCCCACATAACCTGCTACGTATTTACAGTATATGGTCACCTAATTACACGGCTGCTCACTCTGCGGTTGTCAAACTGTCTAGTTTCCTGCATCTTGATGTCAGATGTGCTTTTAAATTCTGTTGAAGAGGAGATGCACACATACACATATGCTAACCAAACTCCTTACAAAAAAAAAAGGTTGGTGGCAGAAATTAGACCTTCTTAAAAAACACGGATTGTTTTTCAAAGTTTTAGGAGTAGTCTGGTAGAAATTTCAAATACAGTTGAAAGCCTAGCATTTCTTGAAGCACTGCATCCGCCACCTTGCATGTGACTTTAGACTAAAATCATTCTATGCTGTAAGAAGTTTTGGTCAGACTTTGTAAATGATGTTTGATCTTGTGACATTGGTCTTGCAAGATGTTTTAGTGCTCATACGTTATGGATGTCTGTCTGCCACAACATCAACGTGAGCGCAGTGTATGTAAAACTAATGAAGTTTTTCTATTTTTGAGTTGGCTAAAGTCAGTGAGCTGTGGCAGCCGTCTTGAATTGGGTCGACTCCAAAATTTAATCATTTGCAGATGTACACAAGTGATTGCTTTCTGAGGGTCTTATTAACATCTTTCATGTGTTTCTTGGGATATTTTGCTAACAGTCAGGGTTGATGCCACCTTTTTATGTTAAAGCAAAAATATTGCACAATGTCTTAAGCGCAAAGTATGTGGTGGGGCTCAGTTACTGTCACACCTAAGTTTAGCTTAATATTTGTAAAACTGACTGGGTTAAAAAAACTGCTTTTGTGTTTGCTAACGTTTTTTTTTCTTGATTGGGGATTAATCCAAACTTTGATATGTTTAGGTGTTCTCCCAGTGATCACTTTTCTGAACATTTTTATTTTTCATTGTTTTTATGTCGGTAGGTGGAAGAAATACTTCTTGCACCTTCTCAATCCCTCTAGCACATCTTCCATGGAGGAAGCTAAGTCGGGGGACTTTCTGTCCATAACTGTGGCTGTGGTCGCCAAAGTAATTAAAAAGCTCAGAGGCATCAAGACTCCAGGAGTGGATATTCGCCCTGATTTCCTTAAGGCTCTGGATGTTGTGGGGCTGTCTTGGTTGGCACACCTTTGCAATGTCTCATGGACATCAGGGGCAGTGCCACTGGATTAGCAGACTGGGGTGGGGGGCACCGTAGGGTGTGCTCCAATTACAGGGGCATCATTCTCCTTAGCCTCCTCCTTAAGCTCTATTCAGGGGTACTTTTCATTCAACCTTTATTTAGGCAGGTTAATCCCATTGAGCCTCGAGGACTCATTTACAAGAGAGACCTGGCTACAAACGAAGAATGATGACAACAGCAACAGTAGATTTTCCTTGGACAATCAACAATAGACAATCATAAGAGAGGCATACAGATTTTTTTTTTAACAAGTTAAAACAAAGATATCAAAGTAGCAAAACAGACAGATTATAAGGCAGATGTAGAAAATCAAAAACAGGAACATGTCTGCATTGGTTTTTGCCAGGATTCCAACAGATTCTTAAAGCCATTTAGAGAAGTCAAGGTCGAGAGCTTCAGATCTTTTTGTAAGATATTCCAGGAAGCAGGAGCAGAGTAGGAGAAGGCCCTTTTGCCAAGCTCAGTTCTCACTGACGGAACACTGCAGGTAATCATGTCCTGAGAGCGCACGCTGTAGCTGCACTCACGCAGAGACATGTAGGAGGAGATGTATGAAGGCAGCAGACGAGAAGTGATTTAAAGATGAAAATGTACTGGGTAATGGGTACTGGAGAAGCGAGTCCGACCGTTGGTCGAACCTCAGATCCAGGAGGAACAATGTGGGTTCCGTCCTGGCCGTGGAACACTGGACCAGCTCTTTACCCTCACTAGGGTCCTTGAAGGGTCATGGGAGTTTGCCCATCCCATCTACATGTGTTTTGTGGACTTGGAAAAGGCATTTGACCGTGTTCCTCGGGGTTCACTGTGGTGGGTGCTCCGTGAGTATGGGATTGGGGGCCCATTGTTACGGGCTGTTCAATCCCTATACAAGTGGTGCGAGAGTTTGGTTCTCATTACTGGTAGTAAGTCGGACCCCTTCATTGTGGGAGTTGGACTCTGCCAGGGCTGAGGTAGTATTCTGTTCATAACTTTTATGGACATTATTTCTCAGTGCAACCAGTGGGCGGAGGGATTCTGGTTTGGTGGCCTCATGATTCCATCTCTGCTCTTTGTAGATGATGTGATCCTGTTGGTGTCATCGTGCCGTGATCTTCAGCTCTCACTGGAGAGGTTCGCAGCTGAGTGTGAAGCAGCTGGGATGAGAATCAGCACCCCCAAATCTGAAGCCATGGTCCTCAACTGGAAAAGGGTGGATTGCTCTTTTCAGGTCGAGGGTGAGATTCTGCCTCAAGTGGAGGAGTTCAAGTATTTCTGGGTTTTGAGGGAAAAATGGAGCGCGAGATTAACAGACGGATTGGTGCAGAATCTGCAGTATTGTGCACTCTGTACTGGTCCGTTGTGTTGAAGAGGGAGCTGAGCTGTAAGGCAAAGCTCTCTGTTTACGTTCCTACCCTCACCTATGGTCATGAGCTCTGGGTAGTGACCAAAATAGCTTTTGGCCTTACGGCCTCCCCAACAAATCTCTCCACAAGTTACAGATGGTCCAGAACTCAGCTGCCCGTGTCATCACTCAAACCTCCTACTATAACCACATCACTCCTGTCCTGCAGCAGCTCCACTGGCTCCCGGTTAAATCACGCATCATCTTCAAAATTCTACTCCTCACGTTCAAATCTATCCACAACCTTGCCCCTCCTTATCTATCTGACCTCCTACAAATCTCCATCCCATCACGCTCTCTCAGATCCTCCTCTTCACTACATCTCCATGTACCCTCTGCCCGCCTCTCCACCATGGGGAGCAGGGCCTTCACCTGCTCTGCCCCTCACCTCTGGAACGCTCTACCGCCAGACCTTCGAAACACCACCTCCCTTTCTCTGTTCAAGACTGCCCTGAAAACACATCTCTTTAGACTAGCTTATCACTAACTTTACTAAATGTATTTTTATCTTCCATTTTATATCCTTTATGTATTTTATATTTCAATTTGTCGCTGATAATGTTTGCTCTGTATTACACTGTGTTGGTTTGTTAAGTGTCCTTGGGTGTCCTGAAAGGCGCTTTTAAATAATTATTATTATAAAATAATGAGATGGTGGATACAGGCGGTTGAAATGAGTTTCCTCCACAGGGTAGCTGGACTCTCCCTTAGAGATAGGGTGAGAAATTCAGTTATCCAGGAGAGACTCAAAGTAGAACCGCTGCTCCTCCACGTAGAGAGGAGCCAATTGAGGTGGTTCGGGCATTTAGTAAGGATGCTTCCTGGGCGCCTCCCCAGGGTGAAATTCAGTTATCCAGGAGAGACTCAAAGTAGAACCGCTGCTCCTCCACGTAGAGAGGAGCCAATTGAGGTGGTTCGGGCATCTAGTAAGGATGCTTCCTGGGCGCCTCCCCAGGGAGGTGCTTCGGGCTTGTCCGACTGGGAGGAGACCCCGGGGAAGTCCCAGGACATGCTGGAGAGACCATGTCTCTCTGTTGGCCTGGGAACACCTTGGAATCCTCCCAGAAGAGCTGGAAGAGGTGTAAAAAGAAATGTCTGGGTCTCCCTACTCAAGCTGCTGCCCCCGCAACCCGACTTCGGAATAAGCGGAAGATAATGGATGGATTGTTACTATGATTTTTTGTTGATACTACAGACAAACGCACACAATTGTTCTTTAGCCTAAGCTATTTATCGTAATAATCTTTGTACTTCTTATGGAAACTTCATTGATAGGTTCATTTTTGTATAAGAGCTCTTACATTTAAGTCAAAGGGTCTTTGTTTTTACAATAAGGGAGCTAATTCGACCGGAGGTTGAATCATTGTTTGCAGCTGATCGAGACCATTCACTTGTTTTCCTGATATATTCCGCTATAACCGTTTGCTGAGGTTTAACAAGCATCACTGGTTATATTTAATTGCCTGTCATGTTGTCTCTAGTGTGCAGTAAGAGCAGCAACACAAGGCCGAGTCCTGGTCCTGGAGGGGCTGGAGAAGGCAGAGCGCAACGTTCTACCTGTTCTCAACAATCTGCTGGAGAACAGAGAGATGCAGCTGGAGGACGGACGCTTCCTGATGTCAGCAGAGCGTTACGACAAGTTGCTGCAGGTAACCCTAACCCCTAACTCAACAAGACAAACATATTCACCCATCTAACCCTGCCATTTCACATAATCATTCTGACTATTCTTTTAAGTCAACAACATTAACAATGACACATTTCAGCCCTCATCATATGGGTGTTGTCTAAACTTCAAATTTTTTTTTTATATAATTGTGGCTGTATTGTATGAAGAGTTTTCAAGGTAAATTTTCACACTTAGACTGTGGAATTTCTTACTAGTCCTTCAGTTTTCTAGTCTTTTAATTAAGAAGGGCCGTCTCCAGAAAACCTAATTTAGTCTGCATGTTACATAAAATGTTGTACCTTTAAATAAAATGTCAAAGAAAATAAAAAAAGAGTTTTCATTCTTTGCAGGAACACACCAAAGTGGAGCTGGACAGCTGGAAAATTGTTCGTGTCAGTGAGGACTTCAGAGTCATTGCTCTGGGTCTTCCTGTTCCCAAATACAAGGGCAACCCGCTGGATCCTCCTCTTCGTTCTCGTTTTCAAGCCAGAGATATCTATTACCTTCCCTTCAAGGTCAGATGTCCAAGAACCTGTACATTGTACATTGTTCAACACCAACAGTTTCCCACAACCAGCATGTCTCTATAAGGAGATAAAATAAGAGTTGTGTAATGAAAGCTGCAGAAACTAAAGTAGTGTGGACAAATGTCATTGGCCTACCTTTTATTGTGTGTGCGTTTGCATGTGTGTGTGTGTGCACTGCACGCATGCATGTAGGAGGGGTGTGTGTGTGTGTCTGTGTGTGTGTACATACATACTTAGTTTCTGTTGTGTTTTTAGGGCCTTCTCTGGTATAATCACCTACTTTGTCAGGACCGCTAGTCCTTATTTGGAACAAAACCCGATCCTAACATAATGAAATATCAACATAATTTTTTGGTTAGGTTTATGATAACGTTTGCAGTAAGGTAGGACTAGGGTCTAGGTTAGGCTATAGAAATGCATGGAAGTCAAAATAGCTAATAATTTTCAACTAAATGTACAAACATTGTAACCAGAAGCAATACCAGATTGTATTATTTAATAATTCAAGCGGTTAAATTATTAGCTTCAATTATGGTTGGGTCACATTCACATTGAGGTAAATAATATCAAATCTGATTACTTGTGAAATTAAACACGTTTTCCTTTTTCTCTTCTGTTTTTACAACCATAACACACACAGCTTTATGCCATTTTTACATTTTTTTTACTTTAGATATCGTACATAAATTATATTATCTATCTATCTATCTATCTATCTATCTATCTATCTATCTATCTATCTATCTATCTATCTATCTATCTGTCTGTCTGTCTGTCTGTCTGTCTGTCTGTCTGTCTGTCTGTCTGTCTGTCTGTCTGTCTGTCTGTCTGTCTGTCT
>JBBPBX010023840.1:25340-37013 GCA_038048925.1 Garcialebias charrua
GAACACACATAATTATGCCTGTTTTGTTTCACTCTTTAAAAACGTATGATATAATGCATTTGAGAAAAACTGCTGGATTAAAAATTATTATATTTTTATTGTTGCAGTGACACAATGATTTGGGAAGTGGCACACAAAGCCCAAATCTTCTGAGTCAAACACAGGATGGACAGTTTACATGACACCATTACACTGATTTACAATCAAAATGAAATCACAAAATTCAAAAACAAAGTGCAAATATTTTACATTAAATCTAGTTTGCAGCTCCTGCATCTCTCTCTCTCTTTTTGCTTGTTTAGCCTTCAACTGGAGTTGATGTTCAAAACCTCAGAATGCTTGTGGAAACATGAAAAAATAGTTTTGAAACATTATCAGTGTTTTTCACAACCCTTTGGTCTCAAGCTAGACTTTTATTTTAATATGGTGTCTGATGGAAAGACAGAAAAAAAACCTGAGATTTGGTGCTAACATTTTGTAGAGTTGGGGCTAAGTAGGAGCGGTACAAAAGGGGCATAGATAACTTCACTAATAGGCTTTTTTATGTACCGTAATTTCCGCCTGATAGATCGCACCTTTCTATAGGTCGCTTTGTCCAATTATTGGCAAAAAATTGGAAAAATCCATAAACAGATCGCACCTTTATTTAGGTCGCATCTATTATGCGTCACCGCTACGCGACGCGTCAGCGCCTCATTTGCCCTGCTGAAAATGGCGGCCACAGAAGCGAGCGAGCACGGAAGGACTTTACAAGATTAACACGGTAAAAACAATTATTTGTTTGCTAAAAATTATAGCTGACATTATAGCACAAGGGTTCCTGAGCTTAACCGTTCCTTAATAAATTCACGAAATGGTCAAATCTGCTGGATTTAAATTGTTTCGCTTTGACGTCTTCCAAACGGTCGCGTGCACTGCGAAAATAAATTATAAATAAATCGAATTTTATCTCAAATGTCTCATACAGGTCAACAGTTTGTAAATGAAACCCAAATAATTACATTCTGTAAGCTGAAAGAAAATCCGCCGAGTGGTTTATGAGCTATTGCTAAAATATACACGGAAATAAAACAAGGCTAACCGCGACACAATTACGTCTATAAAACAACAAATTTGATCTCAAATGTCTCATACAGGTCAATGGTTTGTAAATGAAACCCAAATAATTACATTCTGTAAGCTGAAAGAAAATCCGCTGAGTGGTTTCTGAGCTATTTAGACAAATACTAGCAGGAAAATAACCTGATGCTAACACGACACGATTAAGTCTATAAAACAACGAATTTTATCTCAAATGTCTCATACAGGTCACAGTTTATAAATGAAACCTAAATAATTACATTCTGTAAGTTTGAAAAAAATCTGTCCTGTGGATCATGAGTTATTTATCTAAATAGTATCCGTTTACGGTAGCTAACCGCTAACAAAAACTATGCTAAAAGATCCATTTTTTTTAAATCTCAAACATCTCATAAAGCTAGTCACTTGTAAATGTCCATACGGTGATTACTTTCTGTAAGTTTGATAAAAATAAGTCCTATGGTTCTTGACGTATCTTGCTAACAAACAAAGCCAACAGTAGTTACCTCCAGAGCAGGAGGCCGGGCAGCGAAAGAGTAATGCCGGGTACCCACCAAACGCATTTCGAGCAGCGGAAGCGGCCGGTTTACATTGAAAGTCTATGTAGAGACGCGGCGAGGCGCGGCGAATCGTGAAGTGGCGCGTTTTGAGCGTTTCAAGCGGTGCGGCAGCGCACAGCAGTTCTTTTTCGCGCACGCAACGCGTTCGAAGCAGCCGACGCGTCGAGCAGCCAAAGTTCAAATATTTGAACTTTCGACGCTCGACGCATCGTAGCAACCAATCGGGAGAGACTCTGCTATGTGATGATGCCACGACGACGGGACTTTTTTTGGATTTTTTAAACTTACCCCATCGAGCCTCCATGAAGAAACCAGCCTCCGGTAAGAAAATTGGCATTTTTACAGTTACCGCTGTCCGCTCGAGCGTACGATCACCCCAAACATAAAAAAAAACGTTTTAATCTCAACAAAGACCTTTCGGAGCTGCAGTTCGGCTCGTAGAAAACCCACTCAAGTAGTAACGAGGCTCACGTACAGCTGATTTCGTCTGCCCGGTGTACAAGAAACAACCGGAAAAGGAGCCAGACACTCCTCCCACTGCGCGTCATTAGACGCGTCTTCAATGTGAACAGATTCTGGTGACAAGCGGCCAAAAGGGTGCGGCAAGAGCGTTTTGATGCGTTTGGTGGGTACCCGGCATCAGTCCGACCAGAGGAGGCTTTCTTCGGACACATGAGGTGGGAACGTTCGGTGGACTCAGGGCTCCAGAACAGGAGGCCGGGCTGCGACAGAGTCAGTCCGACCAACGGAGGCTGCCTTCGGACACATGAGGTGGGAACGGTCGGTGGGTGTACCCTAGCGGCCGAAAGTGGTACTGCACCATTTTTTGCCAAAATGAAAAACAGTCGTATCTGAGCAAAAACTTGGTCTAAAAATATGGGGAAAAAATCCATAAACAGGTCTCACCTCTCTATAGGTCGCAGGGCATGCAAATTAGGCAAAAAACTGCAACCTATAGTCCGGAAAATACGGAATGTGAATGTTCCTGTACAATTCCCTGAGACAACTTTGTTGTGATTTGGCGCTATATAAATAAACTGAATTGAATAAGTTCGCATTACCCTGCGGAGCTGCCGCAAATACTAGGGGGTGAGCTTCACAAGGAATGGTTGGCCTGCTGGGTTTATTGTACGTCTGCACATTCTGTCAGGTTACTGTTGGTGTGTGTTGAACCCATGGTGCAGGCAGGCACAGGGAAATTTAAGAATAATATGTATTAACAGAAAATAAACTGACAAGGCAGCAATACTCACAGCGAGCTTGGAACGAGGCGACACAGAGGGAGACAGAACCAAACGCCTTTACAGAACAATGTGCAAACACAGGGAATACAGAGACGCTGACTTATATACAATACATGTATACTAACAACGGATAATGACAAACACCTGGGGAAAAGACAATGAGGCACAGGTGGGAGTGGCAGGAGCTAGAACTGGTTGTTGGAGTAACATCAGAAGTTGTTAATGATGTTGTGGTTTCAGTCTTATTCTCATTGGAGAATGCTATTAGACTGTTTGTGGTCTGTGCATTTCTTGATTTGGTTGAATGTATATACAGGTAGTCCTCGACTTACGGCGGTCTCAATTTACGGCGATTCGGTGTTACTAACGCATTATCATATATAATTTTTTTAATTAAATTAAAAAAATAAATAAATAAAAATAGAAAAATCTTATTTTGTGTGTTTAAATGTTCTTGATTTTATGTGTACAGCACTTTGTTGCAGCTGTGGTTGTTTTAAATGGCTTTATAAATAAAGTATTATTATTATTATTTAGAAGCCAATTTACGCAGTTATCGGCAGTTTTCGGCAGTGTCCGCCAGTTTTCGGTTAGCTTCGGTTAGCTCCGGCCTCGACAGCCGGCTTTGGAGGACCGTGTGTCCGATCAGAGGTTGTCTCATACGGATAAATGAGCTGAAAACGCTCGGTGAACTCGGTGAGCTCGGTGGAGGGCTCCTTATTGCATCCCCTGCCTGCAGTAGAGCATCATCTCTCCAAGGGAGTTCTAGTTCATGCAGGCTGTTGCCCTTTAAGCCGCGCCCTAGTGGGTATCCCTGCGCTTCGTGCCAATCACTGAAGACTTCTAGTCCACGCCCATCTGCCGTGGGCCCCCACTTCTGTCTGCTACTTAGTCTGCTACTGACCGAGAATCGACTCCCTAAAAATTTTCACGCCATACGATACGGAAGATTTCATCCTACAATGGCTTCCAGACGATCTTTTAAGAAGTACACAGGATACACCCCCGGCTTCATGCTGCAGGCCGACAAGCATCTTGTCGAGTTATCTGGCGAGTGTCTCGCCAGATAGCTCCTGTCTGAGGACGAGAAGGAACACCGGTTCGACCTCGTTGGCCGGACGGCAACGGAGGCTCAGCCGATGGTGGTCGCTTCCCCCTCCCTGTGGTTCCTGGAGAAGGGGGGTTATGCGTCCACGGGGGTAGCTAGCGAGGCCGGCCTGTCCCCCGCTGGGGGTTCGGGTCCGGTCTCACCCTTCATTCCCCAGCTGTAAGGTGCTAGCAGTCGTGTTGCCCCACTTCTGTTGAAGTGCGTGGAACCGACCCTACCCCCCACCGTGGGAGAAGCCGTGGTCGGCATGGCCGCCACGACCAACGCGCAGGTACCAGCCTGCCCGCCAGTAGATCTGGACCCAGTTACCCGCCAGCTTTTTGACACAGAGTCGTGCAGCAGCCGGCTACCGTCTCCCGAGGGCGAAGGACAGCCGGATCCCGACACGGTCGAGTAGGGTCCTCACATCAACCTGGCCAACACGCTACCCGACATAATGAGGTGGGCAGCGAGCAAGCGTGACATGTCAGTCCCTGAAGGCACCACACAAGTGTCTTTGACACCGCTCTTGACGGGACAGTTAGCTGCAAAGCCAGTGAACCAGGCGCAAATGATCTGGCCGTGTGTCCTGAACATCCTCTCCCTACTGCAGGCAGAAAGACATGATCTGCTAAAAATGAGAGCTCCTGTCTCATCATTTGTTTATGTGACAAAGGTCCAGGGGCTGACGGACCAGACCTTTCCTTCAGTCCCGCCGCTGGAGCAGAGCTTGTCTGCAGTTTTTGGACTGAAAGCCACAAAACATATGGGGAAGCCCACCACACCACCCTCACCTGCAGATCAGTTCACCACAAAGATGCAAGACCGCATCTACAGGTGTGCTTCTCAGGTTGGTGCCGCGGCAAATAACATTGCGCTCCTAGCACTCGGAGTCGGGTGGGAGCCGACGCACGAGAAGGCAGGAGCAGCTCTCGACGCCATCACCAACCTATGCGGGACACTGGCGACTTGCTCTGCCCGGATCACAGCATGGGCCACGCTGCTCCAAAGGCAAGTCTGGCTCAAATTGTCTCCCTCCATCACAGAGGAAGTGAAACGTCAGCTTTTGAAGGGGCCGATTTCAACACAGGGTCTGTTCGGTAAGCACTACCACTCTGTGTTCGAGCAGCTGCACTCATCCACGGAGGCGCTCGAGCAAGTGAAGAAACACGCAGCGTCACCTCAGGCAGACCCTCTTGCTAGACGCAGACCGGTGCGCCCTCGGGGATTAGAGCAGGGCGTATTGCAACGTGCAGAGACTTTCATCCCCGTCACAGACCTTCGCTGTGCCGCAGACCCCAGCTCCGTCCAGAGGACACCCGGCTCACTATTACCAGCGGGCCAGGAGCTCCAGAGGTAGAGGTCGCCAGCAGACCTCATGGGCCAGCCAGCACCAGAGTGCTAAAAGAGACATGCTTAAAAAATGATGGTGTGAAGGGGATGTGTTCAGCAGTTTTTTTCTTATAATAAAGAATCTGTCTTTGAAAACAGTGTTTTTTATTCAGACATGCTGGTTGCCTCTTTTCCGAGGTCCGTGAACATATCTCCAAGTTTGTGCAGTACAAACAAAGCAAATTCCTTCACACAAAGCAAAGCTACGAGCGGTTTCGATGTTCCCCCTGCAACCACTCCAGCCCGCCTCCCTACACAAAGACGGGGGCATGCGTACGTGACTGCCAACAGGCACAGAGCGATGCATTGCACATTCATGTCAGACAAACATCTGCATTTGTTAACATAGTTAACTCTCATGAGCCTGACGTGGACGCAATAGTTCTAGCCAGGATTTTTATGTCTTCTTCAACAACGAGTCAAACAGGTAATGTCACTGACCCGTCTCAAAAAAGACGTTTCTCATGCACACATGATTCAAACGTGTGTCAGTGCTGCACCCGTGAGGCGACATGCAGTAAACGTCCCTTTTCATTCAGGCCTCCCTTGGGCCAACGCGGACTCTGTCCACTTGGCGACGGTAGAGGCCAGATTATGTCTTCTCAGGCAGCAGAACAAGATGGCTGCCCCCTTGACAGATCACAGAGCGATTTGGCTGCAAACTTGCTCTCTGAACAAATGGTTACAGCATCTGGTTTGAGACAGTTATACTCTACAGTTTGCAATGACGCCGCCCAGGTTCAACGGAGTTTTGGAAACAAAACTCTCATCTCCTGCACAGGGCGCGGCACTGAGATTGGAACTTCAGGAACTTTTGGCAAAACACGTCATTTCCGGGGGCCCTCCGGATGAGGAAATGAACGGTTTTTATTTAAAATATTTTCTAGTCCCCAAGAAATCAGGGGGTCTCAGGCCGATTTTAGACTTGTCAATTTTCAACGACTACATTATGAAACGTCCTTTTCATATGTTAACGTTGAAGCGTGTTCTCGAGAACAAGACGTCAGGGGACTGAATGGTACTAATCGATCTCAGAGACGCTTACTTCCATATACCGATTGTCCCAAAACACAGGAAGTTCCTCAGGTTTGCCTTTCAGGGAACCTGTTACGAGTTCAATCACCTACCCTGAGGGTATGTGCTTGCGCCACAGAGTTTTACGAAGGTCATCGAAGCAGCGTTACAACCACTACGTTCGAGGGGCTTCCGAGTCATGTATTACATCTGTTGCACACGGACAACATAACCGCCGCAGCTTACATAAACCGCGAGGGTGGGGTTCGCTCAGCCCAGCTGTTAAAGACAGCCAGGGAGCTGCTCTGCTCAGCAAACGTTCACCTAAGATCACTGAGAGCTGTTTACATCCCAGGTGTGCTAAACAGAGGTGCCGATATCATGTCGAGAGTGGGGCCTCTGGACAGAGATTGGATGTTACACCAGGACCTGGTGTCTCAAATCTGGTCCAGGTTCGGGAGGGCGGAAGTGGATTTATTTTGCAATGCGAGAGAATTCACAATGTCCCTTGTTCTTCTCCCTGAGTCCCCTAGACCCCCCCTGTTGCGGGTGGACGTGTTTGCTCACAAACCGTGGCCGAGGGTATTGAATTATGCTTTCCCTCCAGTTCCTCTGCTATCAACACTGCTGGAAAGAGTGAAAGAGGAGGGAGTATCAGTAATTCTGATCGCTCCAGAGCGCGTGAACGCACCATGGTTCCCGCTCCTGCAGTAGCTGGTAGGCTGCTCCTGGAAACTCCCTTGGAGAGACGATGCTCTACTGCAGGCAGGGGGTGCAATAAGGAGCCCTCCGGTGATAGGTCAGCTTTTGTGGGCCTGGATGCTGAACGACAGTGTCTAGAAAACCTTTGTTTCTCTAAAGATGTCATTGGAACCATTTAGGGCTCACGTGCACAGTCTACAATAGCTGTTTACGTCTCAAAATGGGTTGCTTTTCAGCGTTGGTGCATGGAAAGACATCTGGATCCATGTTCATGTCACTTGGGTCCAATTCGGTCTTTCTTACAACTATTGCTAGACAGAAATTTGGCTTTCAGCACCATTAAAACTATGCTGCAGCAATTTCTTCATATCATGAGGGGTTTAATGATAGAACAGTGTTTAATCATCCCCTAATGAAACGTTTTTTGAAGTGTGCTCGCCGTCTTAGGCCGGTTTCCCGGTCCTTGGCTCCTCAATGGGACCTGGTTACTGTATTAAACACACTAAGGATCCTTTTGAGCCGCTAAATGAGGTTCCACTAAAGTTTCTGTCATTTAAAACGGCTCTGTTGTTGGCTCTTACGCCAACTAAAAGAGTAAGTGACCTTTCTGGACTGTCTGTTTCTCCTTCCTTCTTAAAAATACAAGGCAATGGGAGTTCTGCTGAACTTAGGCCTAATCCAGCATTCATACCTAAGGTCATAACGTCTTAATTCAAGTCCAGGATCCTCACACTGGACGGTTTTTGCCTTCCTCCTCACTTTAAACCAGAGGAGGAGCAGCTTCACTTGCTTTGTCCGGTTCGAGCTCTCAGATGTTATGTAGAACGCACAGCCGCGATACGTAAATCTGATAAGCTCTTTGTACATTTCAGAGAAGGCTCTCAGGGTCAACCTTTGACCCCTCAGCAGTTGTCGCATTGGTTGTGTGAGGCCATCTCCCAGGCTTACAGTTCTGCTGGCCTACAGCCTCCCGAGGGCATTAAAGCTCATTCCACTAGAGAGATGGCGACTTCCACAGCCTTGTTCAGTGGTCTGTCGGTACAAGATATCTACTCTGCAGCTTCCTGGTCGNTTACAGTTCTGCTGGCTTACAGCCTCCCGAGGGCATTAAAACTCATTCCACTAGAGAGATGGCGACTTCCAAAGCCTTGTTCAGTGGTCTGTCGGTACAAGATATCTACTCTGCAGCTTCCTGGTCATCAGTAACTCCTTTTATTTATTTTTATTTGCGAGATGTCTTCAGCTCCTCTTTGACATTTTCTGTCCTCAGGGTTGCATCGGAGTAAAAACTTTCATTATCAATAAAATTATTGATTAAATGACAGTCGTTTCTGTCTTTGTTGATGGGTGATACAGTACAGCCGAGTCAGTAGAACGTGTGGTTCCTGCTTCTGACTCTGCTTCGATTAATTTTGTGATTTCACCATCAGTTATCAAGTTGTTCACCTGCTAGTACCTTCAATGAAGGCTGCGGTTGCCAGGTTGTTTGGTTCCAGTCAGACCCAGTGAAGCATGGACCATATCCTGCTCCGCCTTTAACCCACTAGGGCGTGGCTTAAAGGGTGGCAGCCTGCATGAAATAGAACGTTGGTTACGTATTGTAACCCCAGATTCTCTGAATGCAGGCGTAGCCCTTTAAGCCCCTGGGCTTCCCTGGCTCTCAATTGGCTAAACATTTTACCTTGTTGGGAGTCGATTCTTGGTCAGCAGCAGACTAAGTAGCAGACCGAGGCGGGGGCCCACGGCAGGTGGGCGGGGACTAGAAGTCTTCTGTGATTGGCGCGAAGCGCAGGGATAAACCCACTAGGGCGTGGCTTAAAGGGCTACGCCTGCATTCATAGAATCTGGGGTTACAATACGTAACCAATGTTTCTAGGAACGGCCTGCCAGCTACTGCAAGAGCGGGAACCATGGTGCGTACACACGCTCTGGAGCGATCAGAATTACTGATACTCCCTCCTCTCTCACTATTTCCAACAGTGTTGATAGCAGAGGAACTGGAGGGAAAGCATACTTCAATACTCTCGGCCACGGTATGTGAGCAAACACGTCCACCCCCAATTGGGGTGGGGCGTGTCGAGGGGACTCAGGGAGAAGAACAGGGGACATTGTGAATTCTCTCGCGTTGCAAATAAATCCACTTCCGCCCTCCCGAACCTGGACCAGATTTGAGACACCAGGTCCGGGTGTAACATCCAATCTCTGTCCAGAGGCCCCCCTCTCGACATGATATCGGCACCTCTGTTTAGCACACCTGAGATGTAAACAGCCCTCAGTGATCTTAGGTGAACGTTTGCCCAGCAGAGCAGCTCCCTGGCTGTCTTCAACAGCTAGGCTGAACGAACCCCGCCCTCGCGGTTTATGTAAGCTGCGGCTGTTATGTTGTCCGTGTGTACGAGGACATCCTGTTGATGAAGCATGTACACAAAGTGTTTCAGAGCTTTGTGCACTGTCAATAACTCCAGCACGTTTATGTGGAGAGATGTGCCAGGTGGCCACGTCCCGACCACCGTCTGAGATTGACATGCCCCCCTCCCCCCCCCAACCAGAAAGAGACGCATCGGTAAAGACCGCCTTCCGTGACGTCACTTTGCCCAGGGAAACCCCCTCTGACAGAGTCCTGGGGTTCCCCCAGAACACCAGGTCCGTCCTCACAGACTGGGGGACAGTGAGCTGGCACCTTTTGTGGCGTACAGGATCTATTCTCTGACGAATAAACCACCTCTGCAACTTCCGCATGTTCAATAAACCTAGTTTTACTACAGTGTGTCCGGCGGCCATCATTCCTAACAGCCGCATATTTGTGATCGCTGACACCGTGGTGTGTGGCCGGACGCGGTGGAGGAGTGACATCAGCAATTCTTTTCTCTGGTTCGACAGGACCACTTTCATTGTTATTAAGCATAAGTTGATACCCAGAAAAAGTATCTGTTGAACTAGTGAAACAGAGCTTTTCTCCCAATTTATCGCTCGCCGACAACCTAAGATGTCGGCTTTGACCATCTCAAAGTAAGAAATTATATTTTTATTTATTCTGTATTAATTAATTATTTTATTCTGTAATAATTTTATTATTATTCTGTTCACTAATACTCCACTAATACTTCCGGCACTCGGCGAAGCAGGTCGCATCTCTTTTTGCTCCTCTCCCCACTAAGTTTTCCTCCTCCCTGCTTTTGCATTTTGTCTCATCTTTAACTCTTCAGCGCTCACTCGAACCAATTTGAAATGGATTTATTTACGTGGGCTGTTTCCTCAATTGATAAAAAAATTTCAACGAAGCGCACCGGACCAGGAGAAGCGGCTTGCCCCTTCGACACGCATGCGGTGGGATCACTATGGACTCGTGGTGCGAGTGGAAGCCAATGTGTCTGACCGTTCTCTCTGTCGAAGACGTTGAAGATTTGTGGATTATTGGAATATTGGTGGCAGTTGCTCTGCTTTTTGGGATCGGCGGATGTTTCTGCTACTGGAAGCTGAGGGAGGCTGCCGCGGCGATCAACGCGCTGGCGAGACTTCCTGCTCAACAAGATTCTCTGATCCGGGCTATGACCTCAACGAGCCAGCTGTTGTACGAGCTGAACCGCACGGTGGGAGCAACGGCGGACAGCCGCGGACCTGCGGTGCGCTTTGGGACTCGTTTACAGCCGACCCATCAGGGCACAGATGGGGATTTGTAGCTCGGAACCTCACATGATTCGGATTTGGACCTGAACAGCACCTGGACTTCAAGGCTGCAGTCAAAAGTACACTGTAGCCTGGCCTGAAAATAAATAAAGCGACTAATCTAATCTGGACTGTGAGCAACCTTGAAAAAAGAAGGCTGTCTGCAATCTTCTCCTGGAGTGAAAGCTGTTGAGAACTCGCTGCCCCCCCCCCCCCCAGAGGTCTCCGTGTGCTTTCAGATGGAGCCGAGCTGAATGCCATCTACAGACTGTGCTTATCTGAAATGATTTTCACGGACAATCTCCCTGCTTGCCATGAAATGCAACATGTCTTGTCTTATTCGTGCTAAAGCTGGTAGAGTTTTTTAGACTTTATCATGGAGTGTCCTAAGACAAATTGTGATAGATTCTTTTTTGAATACCAATGATTACCCGACTGTATGTTCCTTTTTCATATCTGATTGTTGGTGGCGTGTTTTATACTGCTGCGGCTTCCGTGCGTACGTCCCTCTTCGGATGGTGCGCGTACCAATTGCAAAACTTTGTACCTTGGTGCAAATATGCCAATAAAGATATATTCTATTCTATTCTATTCCACTACACTGTGTTAGGTGTGTTAGGATAGGCGAAGTGCTTGGAAACTATATACTGTGTGTGTTTATGGATGAATGTGTGGTGTAATGTGTTAGATAAGTGTTTGTAAATAAAGTTCTGTGCATGTTTATGGCCCAGTATGTCCGCTTGTTCAGTCTCATGCCGATAAATGTGTGTGCGGTGCTCCGTTAGCGTTATTTCCGCGACTTACGAACAAAATCAGGACCTACGAACGAGACATTATTTTCACCCCCGAGCTACGGCAGAATCGAGCTGCGAACGGTCCTTAGGTCCGGAACTCGTTTGTAAGTCGGGGGTTCCCTGTGTGTGTGTAT
>JBBPBX010023841.1:0-17792 GCA_038048925.1 Garcialebias charrua
TGCAAACAATACATTGACTTCAGTTTTGTAGTCTCCCAGTTTGATAACTGATTAATGTGGTTCTTAAACTTTATTTACCATCAATTGATTATGTTAAGATAATACTGTACATATTGGATCCAAATCAAATATTCACGCTTACCTTATCCGGATTAGTTCAAGGGTGCTTCCAAGTAAAAAAAGTGACTTCCTGTTCTGAGGGGGCAGGACCTCAATGAAGTCACAACATGACAACAAAGGATCGCCGGGCATCCAACAGGGATGAGTCATGCCAAGTTTGGTGCATTTCAGTCTTTCATTGTGAAAGTTATAGCTGTTTGAAATTTATGGAGTGAAACACAAATTTGAGTCCTGGCCACGCCCCTTTAGTATAAATGAAAATGCAAGCTTTTGATCATTTTTACTGTCCAGTGTATTAAGGGCATATTAACCAAGTTTGAAGGCAATCCTTTAAAATCCCTAGGAGAAGTTCGTTCAAATCTGTAAGTAGAAACACCAGAAAATAATAATAATAATAATAATAATAATAATAATAATAATAATAATAATAATGCATTTTATTTGGTAGCACCTTTCAAAACATCCAAGGAAACTTCACAGCATTAAAAACACAATAAAACAATATAAAATAACTATATAAAAAAGAAAAATTAAAGTGAGAAGGCTAACTTGAACAGATGAGTTTTGAGTTTTGATTTGAAGGTCAGAAGGCAGTCAATGTTACGGATGTCTGGGGGAAGAGCGTTCCAGAGTTGGGGAGCAGAGTGAGAAAAGGCTCTGTGTCCCATGGTGCTGAGGTGGACAAGAGGCACATTGAGATGGATGGAAGAGGAAGAACGAAGAGAGCGTGAATGGGTGGTAATGTGCAGGAGATTAGACAGGTAAGGAGGGGAGAGGCTATGAATAGCCTTAAAAGTGTACAACAGGATTTTAAATTGAATTCTGAATGTGACTGGAAGCCAGTGAAGTTGCTGTAAAACTGGGGTGATGTGGTAGAATGGGGGGGGGGGTTTGGTAACGATGCGGGCAGTTGAATTTTGAACCATTTGAAGCTTAAGGATTAATTTGAAATATGCAGATCGGGTAATACTATTGATTTGAGAATGAAAAGAGAGAGTGCTATCAAGAATGACACCCAGACTCTTGATGTGAGAGGAGGGAGAAACCAAGGAGTTGTCAATGAAGAGGGAAAAACTGTTAACTTTAGATAAGGTGGATTTAGTACAATGAGTAAAAACTCTGATGTATCACTGTTTAATTTCAGGAAGTTACACGTGAACCAGGAGTTAATTTCAGCTAAGCAGGAAGTGAGGGAGGAGGGAGGAAGTGAAGAGTCAGGTGCAGTGGATAAAAAGAGCTGGGTGTCATCAGCAAAACAATGGAAATGGGTGTTAAATTTACTGAAGATATCGCCAAGGGGGAGAAGGTAGATGATGAAAAGAAGGGGCCCCAGGACAGAGCCTTAGAGCACACCTGAAGTCACAGGAGAGGAATGGGATCTGAATGATTTTAGTTGGATGAACTGGGTGCGACCAGAGAGATAGGACTGAAACCAAGCGAGGGGTGTGTGGGTGATGTCAATGGATGAAAGTCTATGGAGGAGGATGTTGTGGGAGATGGTATCAAAAGCCGCACTGAGATCGAGAAGTATTAGGAGGGAAAGTAAACCAGAATCTGCTGCCATGAGAAGAGAGTTGGTGATTCTGAGGAGAGCAGATTCTGTGCAAAAAAAATCATCTGTGTTAATTGGGTTTATTGATGCCTCTAAGGCATTTGATCGTGTCAATCATTACAAGTTATTTGACAAATTAAAACAGAGAGGTGTTCCAGATATTATTATACGAATTTTAGTTTACTGGTATTCTAACCAGAAAATGCATGTAAAATGGGGCAATAACATCTCGGCTTCCTTTGGTGTGAGTAACAGTGTGCGTCAGGGTGGGCTTCTTTCACCTGCCCTGTTTAACATTTATATGGACGACCTGTCAAAAGAATTGAACCTCTGTAAAACTGGATGTGTGATCGGTGATAACCTGGTTAATCACTTTATGTATGCTGATGACCTGGCTGTCCTCTCGCCCAGCAGTGCTGGTTTTCAACAGTTACTGAATATCTGCTCTGATTATGGGTTGAAATTTGATGTGTAGTACAATGCTAATGTGGTGATAGAGGAAGGCACCTAATTACACCAATAGTTCTCAGCTGCGAGGAGCCAGTGGGCGTGGTATATAGGTAGCTGCTGCATTCAGTCAGTAAGGTCGTCTTCGTGCTCCCGCTGTGTGGCTGGTGGCCGTGGGTGTTGGCCGTGCAAGGCAACCCATCGCTGAGTGAGGTGCGGGCCGGTGTTTATTCCTTCACGGGGTAGGTGTTGTCACTCTCTCTCTGTACTATAGCTGATATACAATAGCTGATTGGATAGAAACACTAATTGGAAGTCAAGAAAGTTCATTCTCAATAGTCCAGGTATCAAATCCGCTCATTCTCAATCAGTTCATCTGGACAGTTTCTTTTTTGTAGAAACGTTTCACCCTCACTCCAGAGGGCTTCGTCAGTCAGAGTAGTCCAAAGCACACTGAAGTTAAACCACCAAGTAAACAACTTAAGTGGACCAACCAGTTTGCTGTAGCCAAGATGGTTTCTGGGGGCTTGTCCCTCGTTGACTCCTCCCAGGCAGGCAGACATGTCCAAAGTGGTTCAAGACAAGAAAGTTCATTCTCAATAGTCCTAATTGGACTAATTGGAAGTGTTGTCATAGGTAAAGTGCTACGGTGCTGCGCTTCTCCGTTCCCTCATACACAAGTGTGTGTGCGTGTGTACATGGTTGTGAAGATCGGCAGGTAAGGAAACAATTGTCATTGTAAGCTCTATTTTGTGGCAGCTGTATGAAGAATAGTTATTAATTAACTTTCTTAGGTCTTCCCCCCCATCGGGACCACTGCTGCTCTGTTTCCGGACACTGCTGCTTTTTCCTTCCGGCGTCCCCTCTGGTTCCTCTGCAACTCCGTTTGAGGAAGCTGTGCGCAAGTGCTTGAAAAGTGGACTGTGGTGTCGTCAGCCGCTGCCCTTCCAGTGGCGTGCAGGGTGTGACGTCAGTGTGGCCACTTGCCTTACCTACGGCATGTCGCGAGTGCCAGAACCAGTTGAAGGGTGATCTGTATTTAATTGTGAAAATCATTCAGTGTTTGTGTGTTGGGTTTAAAGGGTTATCTTTTGTTTATTTATGTAGTTTTGTTGTGTCAAATCACTTCACTTTCAGTAAAGTGGGTCCGTTATTTTACATTCACTAATTGGATATAAAGACAATAAAATATATACGTGAGCTGGTTAAGAGCTTGGAACTGGACTGATTTTGCCATTTTGCTTTGTACTACAAATGAAAATGTATACTTGAAGCTATTTTATTCCATTTAAGATGCAGTCTGTTCAGTTAAATTAATGTTCCAATATTCTTACAGGGTGGAAAAAAGTCAAGGGGGAAGTAAGGGAAATCAGGGAAAAAATTGTTTTCTACTGATCTGATTGATTGTTTTTTGGTTGATTTAGTTTATAATCCTCCAATAATTCACTTCCTCACCTCAACTTTTTACATTTAAGCAACACATTCAACAATTTGCAATTCATATCCATGGCAATCTAACAATTAAAGTTGTTTTTTTACTGAACTTTAGTGAACTTTTATTGAACAACACCTCTATCAATGTGTTGAGGGGAACAGGCGTAAAGTGAGTACATTGCAGAACGGCTGAAATCTGTTACACAAAATGTTTTGTAACAATTAACTGCGGTTTCTCTACTTTGTGCTTCTGCTTTCTTGCATAAATCATTTACTTCATATCATCATTCCAAAAAGGATGGAAGTAAGAGCTGTTAAAAGTCTCCGGTATAAGGTATTAAACTAATTTACTTAAATGGAAACTTTGCATGAAGAAATCAGGAAAGAAGCAACTAAATTAAAGATGGATGAGGGTGAGAGCTGTGGGATTGACTGTTCTGAGGTTGTTCAATAATTCAATATAGAATACCTGCTGCATGTAAACACAACATTTACACCACATTTAACAGATATTTGTCAAACAGGTTAAAACAGCTGTTTTAACAGTCACTAACAAACTACTGTAGTTATTTGGAGGAAGGGAAAACTTTTGATTGTGCACATACAGTATATACACTAAGTGATATAATGAACAAATTGCTGTAGTGAAATCACCAGTGACAATTTAAAGTCAGAACCAGTTGAAGGGTGATCTGTATTTAATTGTGAAAATCATTCAGTGTTTGTGTGTTGGGTTTAAAGGGTTATCTTTTGTTTATTTATGTAGTTTTGTTGTGTTGTAGTTTAGCATGCCAATTTTAATGATTTACTGAGTGACTAATTGTGAATAAACACTGCATTTTAAGGATGGTATAACTGACAAATGTTTAGATTAATTGTAATAAATCATTGTTATTTTGAACAGTTGTCCCGGATGTTTTAATCAGTGCAAGGCGAACCTGCGTGGCCTTAAAGTAAATGCTCGGGGTGAAATTCCCAGGGTGGCGTTGTTTTGTATTTACTTTAATTTATTCATGCTCTCAGGGCATGAGTAATGCCATACTAAGAAAACGGTTGTGCTAATATGTAGGACTAAAGCAGACAAGCAACTCTGTTTCCCTGATTTCTTTTTGTCAGGACAAAAGTTAAATGTTTGCTCAAAAACTAAATATCTGGGTCACTACATCATTGACCAGCTATGTGATGATGATGACATTTATCGACAGTGTCGCATGTTGTACGCCCAGGCAAACATTCTGAGGAGGAAGTTTCACATGTGCACTAATGAGGTAAAAATATGTTTGTTTAAAGCTTACTGTACATCCTTGTATGCAGCTCCTCTGTGGTGTAAATTTAAAAAAGCTAGCATGCAGAAGCTTAAGGTTGCTTATAATGACTCCCTGAGAATTCTACTTAAGAAACCAAGGTTCAGCAATGCAAGTGAAATGTTCTGTAATGCACATGTCAGAACGTTTCAGGCGCTCATGAGAAATTTGATGTACAAGTTTATGCGTCGTTTGTGCAGCTCCATGAACAGTCTTATTGTAACGTTTTCACATCCCTCTGTCAGTACGCTAAGATACCTGTCGTCTCTGTGGAATCATTGGTACGCAAGTCTCTTATAAGATTTTATTTTTTATTAAATATATTTTTATTCTTTTTATTTTTTTCGGTATGTGTTGTGTGTGTTATGTTTTTTTGTGGACCACGAGTCTGTCGAATAAAGTTGATGATGATGATGTGCTGACCGGGGCAGAAACCAGACTGAAACTGTTTGTATAGACTGTTATCGGTTAAATGGAGGTGGAGTTGAGAGGCGACTGTTTTTTCCAGAATTTTAGAAATGAATGGAAAGTTAGAAATAGGACAGAGATTTTTGAAGGTATTAGGATCCAATCCAGGTTTTTTTAACGATTGGAGTGATAACTGCAGTTTTGAAAATAACTGGGACAGTTCCAGAAGAGAGAGAAGAGTGGATAATAGCAGAAATGAACGGAAGAAGCGATACAATGCAATATTTAACAAGGGCTGTAAGGAGAGGATCCAGTGAGCATGTAGAGGACTTGGATTTATGGGGGCGGCTGTGGCACAGTGGTAGTGGCAGCCGACCCCAGATCGGAAGGTTGGAGGTTCAAATCCCGCTTCCGCCCACCATGTGTCGTTGTGTCCCTGGGCAAGACACGTAACCCCGAGTTGCTCCCGGTAGGTCTGGATGGCGCCTTGCATGGCAGGCTACCGCTACCGGTGTATGAATGTGTGAATGAATGGGTGGATAGCTGGTATTGTAAAGAGCTTTGGGGCTCCTCACAGGGGGCTGGAAGGCACTATATAAATAAGCTCCATTTACCATTACCATTTACCATAAGTTTGGGTCCTGGAGGGTGCGTGGGAGTTTGCCCAACCAGTTTACATGTGCTTTGTGGACTTGGAGAAGGCATTCGACCACGTCCATCGGGAGGTTCTGTGGGGGGTACTCCGGGAGTATGGGGTACCAGGCCCTTTGATACGGGCTGTTAGGTCCCTGTATGACCGGTGTCAGAGCTTGGTCCGCATTGCCGGCAGTAAGTCAGGCTCGTTTCCAGTGAGAGTTGGACTCCGCCAAGGTTGCCCTTTGTCACCGATTCTGTTCAGAACTTTTATGGGCATAATTTCTAGGCGTAGCCAAGGTGCTGATGGGATCCGATTTGGTGGCCTTAGAATCACTTCTCTGTTTTTTTGCAGATGATGTGGTCCTATTGGCTTCATCAGGTCGTGATCTACATCTTTCGCTGGAGCGGTTTGCAGCTGAGTGTGATGCGGCCGGGATGAGGATCAGTTCCTCGAAGTCCGAGGCCATGGTCTTGAGCCAGAAGAGGGTAGCGTGCCCTCTCCGGGTCGGGGATGAGGTCCTGCCCCAAGTGGAGGAGTTGAAGTATCTCTGGGTCTTGTTCACGAATGAGAGAAAACTGGAGCGTGAGATCGATAGGCGGATAGGTGCAACATCCGCAGTGAAGCGGGCACTGTACCAGTCTGTCGTGGTGAAGAGAGAGCTGAGTCAAAAGGCAAAGCTCTCAATTTACCGATCAATCTACGTTCCCACCCTCATCTATGGTCATGAGCTTTGGGTTGTGACCGAAAGAACGAGATCTCGGATACAAGCGGGTGAAATGAGTTTCCTCCGCAGGGTGTCTGGACTCTCCCTTAGAGATAAGGTAAGAAGCTTGGTCATCTGGGAGGGACGTGGAGTAGAGCCGTTGCTACTTTACATCGAGAGGAGCCAGTTGAGGTGGCTCGGGCATCTGGTTAGGATGCCTCCTGGACGCCTCCCTGGTGAGGTGTTCCGGGCATGTCCCATCGGGAGGAGACCCAGAGGAAGACCCAGGACACGCTGGAGGGACTATGTTTCTCGGCTGGCCTGGGAACGCCTTGGGATTCCCCCGGAGGAGCTGCTCCACGTGGCAGGGAAGAGGGAAGTCTGGGCCTACTTACTGAGGCTGCTACCCCTGCGACTCGACCCCGGATAAGCGGAAGACAATGGATGGATAGATGGATGATCAGTTAGGACTGACGTGCACCAAAATGTTACATGTTCTAGAAGCAGATGATTTGACAAAATCCTGAAACCCATGTTGCTCATTATGTTGGAGCCTAACTGAGCCCCATAGGGCTGATAACGGTCATCAGATGACTCCCTCTCCTAGGTCAGGCTCCAGAGTGGGATCTCGGTAACCAACATTCATCAGTTTCCTTGATTTGGTCTGTCTAAACAAGTATTTTTTTTATCACAGTTGTTGATCATTTCAACAAATACATTATTTGGATGTTTTCTAAAAATAAATTGACATTGGTGGCACCATAGTGGCACAACTGGTAGAACTGCTACATCTCAGTGAGCAGATTACCCTAGTTCAAATCCTGGTCCAGAGACCTTTCTGGGTAGAGTTTGCATGCTCTCTCCATACATGTGTGGGTTTTATCTGGGTACTCCAGTTTCCTCCCACAGACCAAAAACATGTATGATATGCTAATTAGTTACTCTAAATTGTTCCTAAGTATTACCCCGGCTTTACACTGCACGCGGCTCCGCCCCGCTCCGGTCCGCAGGTCGCAGCTGGACGAGTCCAATTTCCACTGCCTCCGCTCCGCTCAGGTCCACCTGGATGCGCCGCTCCGAGACACGTGCGCGGGAATTGCGAGATAGCGCGATAAATCAAGTGATAAATAAGTAAGTCAGAACAAAACAATTCATTCGGTGGAAGAAGGAGAACAACTGTAGAGAGACTGCTACCTTGATCTTCTCTCGTAAATGAGCTACATGGTTTGAGCAACAGGAAGTGATGTTTACATTTCAGAATAAAATACTTTTTTATTTATTTATTTCTTGTATTGCGTTTGTAGGCGTAGTCATAGTCATAAATATAATAGTTTAGTCATAGAATAGTCATAAATGATAGTTTGACAGCATTTTTGTACAAATAAATCCGTATAAAGCTAGGATTAGTCCGCCCGTGGTGATTTTATTTTGTAAATACGGATGTTGTGCTCGTTCCTTTTCCTGTTGGTGCGACGTAATCTTCAAAAGTTGACTCCGGCACAGCTCCGGCATCAGGCAGAAATAGAAAAATTTCTAATTTTGACGGAGTGCCGTCCGCTCGCCGCAGCTCACCGCCGCCGTGTGGAGCCAGTGTAAATTCTGTCATTGATTATAATGGGTGCGTATTTGCTGCGGAGGTCGGACCGGACCGGAGCGGAGCCGCGTGCAGTGTAAAGCCGGGGTTAGTGAGTGAGTGAGTGAGTGAGTGAGTGTTTCTATGTGGCCCTATTGGGTACCCTGCCTCTCGCATAATGATTGTTGGACATGTGCACTAGAAACCCCATGACCCAAAGTTGAAGAAGCGGGTAAACTATAATAGATAGATGAAATAAATTGGCAGTGGTGCCCTGAAGTGGGTCAGCTGCTGTTAGACATACTGGCTGTGGGCAAGAGAGAAAGTCAGAGGCATTGATGCTAGGAATAAATCAGATGGTTTGTACACAATCAGTGTTAGATATGGACTTGTGCAATTATTTATAGATCAAAGCCCTCGTGAATAAATTATTTACTAGCTAAATAAAGGAAATAATTATCCTTAAAAATCTATAATATAATGAAGTCCAAATGCCAATGGTCAAATACAGGGAACCCCCAACCTACGAACGAGTTTGGGACCTAAGAACCGTTCGCAGCTCGATCCGTTCGTAGGTAGGGGGTGAAAATTATATTAAAAAAAAAAAATTATTCATTCATTCATTCATTCAACCTTTATTTATCATGCTAACGGAGCGCGCGCACACATTTAAGCATGTAAAGTAGTGTACTGTAATGTTAAACATTGCTATTCACATTTACAGAATAAATAAAAATATATTTTCTTACTTTGAGATGGTCAAAGCCGACATAGGTTGCCATGCGTTGATTGTTTTCGGGCCAAGCAGCGCGGGGGCCGGCAAGCCACCGCAGCTGCTCCAGACCTGTGTTAGCTAGCTGGCTAGCTTCTGCTAGCCAAGCCATGAGCTAGTGTTGGAGCGGCGGCGCGATCAATCTGCAGCTGCTGCTCCAGCCGCTGCTCCAGCCTGAGACGTCCACAGAGCTATTCCAGCTAGTAATTAATCCATATGATGCGATCCTGGTCACCAGTGTTCAAAAGGCCGGCTCC
The DNA here is from genome assembly GCA_038048925.1 of Garcialebias charrua. Lineage (NCBI taxonomy): Eukaryota > Metazoa > Chordata > Actinopteri > Cyprinodontiformes > Rivulidae > Garcialebias > Garcialebias charrua. The sequence continues at coordinate 9,208 of JBBPBX010023841.1, forward strand.
CGTGTTAGCTCCAGTGTTAGCTCTGGAGCTAGCCAGGCCGGAGGTGTAGCCAGGCCGGCCGGAGGTGTTCGCACGGCGGCCTGGCACGATCGGCGATAAATCCGCTGCTGCCTGAGACATCCACAAAGTTCACAGAGACGTTTCCAGCTAGTAATTAATCCATATGAAGCCATCCTGGTCACCAGTCTTCGTCCGGCTCTCGGCAGCTAACCTAAGATGGCGTCCGGTGTTCTACATTAATTTGTGACCGGAGACCCCAGTGACTGAACCTAAAATAGCGTCCGGTGTTCTACATTAATTTGTGACCGTGTAAACTGAAGACCTACTTCCTGTTGCCCAATATTGCTCAAAAATTGCTCAAAAATGATCAGAAATGATCTTTTTTATCATAATTATTATTTATAAAGCCTTTAAAACAACCAGAGCTGCAACAAAGTGATGTACACATGAAATTAAGAACATTTAAACACAAAAAAAAAAAAAAAAAATTTTTTTTTTTTTTTTTTTAAATTCATATTTTTATTAAATATGATATGTTCGTAGGTCCCGTGGTTCGCAGGTCGATGGGGTCGTAGGTCGGGGGTTACCTGTGTACAGTATCCATTCAATTGTCCAACTTTGTTCTGAAATATTTTTAACAAAATAAATGTGACAGCTTAAATTTACCAAACTGTGATGGGACATCAGTGATAATGTACTATGCATCACCACAGTCGTACTTTGTATTTGTATTTCTTGTTAGTTTCTTTTACTGGTGTTGTAGTCCAGTTGCGCCACCGTGGGCAACACGGCGGCGCAACTGGTAGAGCTGCTGCCTCTTAGCGAGAAGGTCCAAGATTCAAATCCTGGTCCGGGGGCCTTTCTGGGTGGAGTTTGCATGTTCTCTCCGTGCATGCGTGGGTTTTCTCCGGGTGCTCCGGTTTCCTCCCACAGTCCAAAAACATGCATGTTAGGTTGATTGGTAACTCTAAAAATTGACCCTGGGTGTGAGTGAAACAGGTCCCTCTTGTAAATGAGTCCCCGTGGCTCAACGAGGCTAGCCTGTATAAATAAAGGTTGAATTAATGAATGAATGAATATAATGAGGTTAGATTAGTAATTAGGGCATAATTTTGTGAGAAAAGGGTTTAAATGAATGAGCAAGATAAGAAACTACCCGATTACATCCCTTTAATTTAGACCATATGAAATATTCCACTAGACAAAAATATTTTTGTTTGAATGTAATTTAATTTGCTTTTTGGAGTGTTGTATAAAAATTTATCAAGGTCAATGTCAAGGTGTCTTCATTGTCATTCTTTGTCATTCATTTATGGTTTTGGTATTGTTTTAAACATTTTCTTTTAGATATTTAATACATAGACAACAACTGATTTTTCATTATACTCAAAGAAATTAAAGCAACTACCTGTCAGATTTGTATTTGGAATAAATTAGTAATTGGATATTCTACTGTAATGATAAAAACATGTCACCTCTCTGGTGGGGAAGGAGCCTGAGCTAGTGTGTGAGGTTGAGAGGTTCCGACTAGAAATAGTCGGACTCACCTCAACGCATGGCTCTGGCTCTGGAACCAGTTTCCTTGAGAGGGGTTGGACACTCTTCCACTCTGGAGTTGCCCCTGGTGAGAGGCGCCGAGCAGGAGTGGGCATACTGGTTGCCCCCCATCTTGGTGCCTGTACGTTGGGGTTCACCCCGGTGAACGAGAGGGTAGCCTCCCTTCGCCTACGTGTGGGGGGACGGGCTCTGACTGTTGTTTGTGCCTATGCACCAAACGGCAGCTCAGACTACCCACCCTTTTTGGAGTCCTTGGAGGGGGTATTGGAGAGTGCGCCTCCTGGGGACTCCCTTGTTCTACTGGGGGACTTCAACGCTCACGTGGGCAATGACAGTGAGACCTGGAGGGGTGTGGTTGGGAGGAACGGCCCCCCTGATCTGAACCAGAGTGGTGTTCTGTTATTGGACTTCTGTGCTCGTCATGGATTGTCCATAACGAACACCATGTTTAAGCATAAGGGTGTCCATATGTGCTCTTGGCACCAGGACACCCTAGGTCGCAGTTCGATGATCGACTTTGTTGTCGTCTCATCTGATCTGCGGCCGCATGTCTTGGACACTCGGGTGAGGAGAGGGGCGGAGCTGTCAACTGACCACTACCTGGTGGTGAGTTGGCTCCGATGGTGGGGGAGGATGCCGGTCAGACCTGGCAGACCCAAACGTATTGTGAGGGTCTGCTGGGAACGTCTGGCAGAGTCTCCCGTAAGACGGAGCTTTAACTCCCACCTCCGGGAGAGCTTTGAACACGTTCCAAGGGAGGCGGGGGACATGGAGTCCGAGTGGGCCGTGTTCCGCGCCTCTATTGTCGAGGCAGCTTATCGGAGCTGTGGCCGCAAGGTTGTTGGTGCCTGTCGTGGTGGCAACCCTCGAACCCGGTGGTGGACACCGGCAGTGAGGGATGCTGTCAGGCTGAAGAAGGAGTCCTATTGGGCCTTTTTGGCTTGTGGGACCCCGGAAGCAGCTGATAGGTACCGGCAGTCCAAGCGGCATGCGGCTCGGGTGGTTGCTGAGGCAAAAACTCGGGCGTGGGAGGAGTTCGGAGAGGCCATGGAGAATGACTTCCGTACGGCTTCGAGGCGATTCTGGTCCACCATCCGGCGTCTCAGGGGGGGAAAGAGGTACGAGACCAACACCATTTATGGTGGAGGTGGCGTGCTACTGACCTCAACTCGGGATGTTGTGAGTCGGTGGGCGGAATACTTCGAAGACCTCCTCAATCCTACTGGCACGTCTTCCACTGAGGAAGCAGAGCCTGGGGACTTTGGGTCGGGTTCTCCGATCTCTGGTGCTGAGGTCGCCGAGGTGGTTAAAAAGCTCCGCGGTGGCAAGGCTCCGGGGGTGGATGAGATTCGCCCGGAGTTCCTTAGGGCTCTGGATGTTGTAGGGTTGTGTTGGCTTACGCGACTCTGCAATATCGCGTGGACATCGGGGGCAGTTCCCTTGGATTGGCAGACTGGGGTGGTGGTTCCCCTATTCAAAAAGGGGGACCGTAGGGTGTGTTCCAACTATAGGGGGATCACACTCTTAAGCCTCCCTGGTAAGGTCTATTCAGGGGTTCTGGAGAGGAGGGTCCGTCGGATAGTCGAACCTCGGATTCAGGAGGAGCAATGTGGTTTTCGTCCTGGTCGTGGAACACTGGACCAGCTCTACACCCTCAGCAGGGTCCTGGAGGGTGCGTGGGAGTTTGCCCAACCAGTTTACATGTGCTTTGTGGACTTGGAGAAGGCATTCGACCGCGTCCCTCGGGGGGTTCTGTGGGGGGTACTCCGGGAGTATGGGGTACCAGGCCCTTTGATAAGGGCTGTTAGGTCCCTGTACGACCGGTGTCAGAGCTTGGTCCGCATTGCCGGCAGTAAGTCAGGCTCGTTTCCGGTGAGAGTTGGACTCCGCCAAGGTTGCCCTTTGTCACCGATTCTGTTCATAACTTTTATGGACAGAATTTCTAGGCGCAGCCAAGGTGTTGAGAGGATCCGTTTTGGTGACCTTAGAATCGCTTCTCTGTTTTTTGCAGATGATGTGGTCCTACTGGCTTCATCAGCTCGTGATCTACAACTTTCACTGGAGCGGTTTGCAGCCGAATGCGATGCGGCCGGGATGAGGATCAGTTCCTCCAAATCCGAGGCCATGGTCTTGAGCCGGAAAAGGGTAGCATGCCCTCTCCGGGTCGGGGAGGAGGTCCTGCCCCAAGTGGAGGAGTTTAAGTATCTCGGGATCTTGTTCACGAATGAGGGAAAACTGGAGCGTGAGATCGATAGGCGGATAGGTGCAGCGTCCGCAGTGAAGCGGGCGCTGTACCGGTCTGTCGTGGTGAAGAGAGAGCTGAGTCAAAAGGCAAAGCTCTCAATTTACCGATCGATCTACGTTCCCACCCTCATCTATGGTCATGAGCTTTGGGTTATGACCGAAAGAACAAGATCTCGGATACAAGCGGCTGAAATGAGTTTTCTCCGCAGGGTGGCTGGACTCTCCCTTAGAGATAGGGTGAGAAGCTCAGTCATCCGGGAGGGACTCGGAGTAGAGCCGCTGCTTCTCCACATCGAGAGGAGCCAGTTGAGGTGGCTCGGGCATCTGGTTAGGATGCCTCCTGGACGCCTCCCTGGTGAGGTGTTCCGGGCATGTCCCACCGGGAGGAGACCCAGAGGAAGACCCAGGACGCGCTGGAGGGACTATGTTTCTCGGCTGGCCTGGGAACGCCTTGGGATTCCCCCGGAGGAGCTGCTCCAAGTGGCTGGGGAGAGGGAAGTCTGGGCCTCCCTACTTAGGCTGCTACCCCCGCGACCCGACCCCGGATAAGCGGAAGAAGATGGATGGATGGATGGATGATAATAATAATAATAATAATTAATTCAATTTATAATGCACTTTTCATTACTAAAAATCTCAAAGTGCTACAAATTGTAATAAAGCAAAGATCAAAATAAAACAAGTGATAAAATCAAATAAAATCAATAATAATATCGACTAAGATCAAGATAAAATCATGTGGATGCAGATTAGGCTTGCTTAAAAAATAAATAAAATAAAACAAGTAAAATCAATAAAATCAAGTAAAATCAATAATGATATCAGCTAAGATCAAAGATAAAATCATGTGGAGGCAGAATAGGCTTGCTTAAAAAGAAAGGTCTTTATGCTGCTTTTAAAGTCAACCAGTGACTGTGGAGCTCTCAGGTCATCAGGGAGGGAGTTCCACAGGCGGGGGGCAGCCACACAGAATGCTCGGTCTCCCATGGTCCTCAATTTGGTCCGAGGAATATAAAGGAAATTACTGTTCTGTGATCGTAGAGACCGGGTGGATGAATATGGTGCAAGAATGTCCTTTAGATAGTCAGGTGAAGTGCCGTGCAAGCATTGATGGGTAATGAGAGCAGTTTTGTATTGAATTCTGTAGGTGACAGGAAGCCAATGGAGGTTATGGAGAATGGGTGTAATATGTTCAAATTTACGAACTCTCAACAGAATCCTAGCTGCACTGTTTTGAATGTATTGAAGTTTCTGAAGGTTTTTGCCAGGGATACCAATAAACAGGGAGTTGCAGTAGTCGAGCCTGGAGGAGACAAAGGCATGGACGAGTTTCTCAGCATCAGGAAAAGTCAGAGATGGGCGAAGTCTGGAGATGTTTCGAAGATGGAAGAAGCAGGTTTTAAACAGATGCTTAATGTGATTTTCAAATGTAAGATGAGAGTCCATTTTTATTCCAAGATTTGTAACAGAGGTGGAGAGGGGGATGTCTTGACCAGAGAAGGAGATTGTTGTTAAAGTTGATGTTTGTATCTGGTGAGGGGTGCCAATCAATATGGCCTCAGTCTTCGAGCAGTTTAATTGAAGAAAATTCTGATTCATCCATGCCTTTATTTCCTCCAGGCAGGCAGAGAGAACAGTGAGTGAAGACGGAGATAGGGATGATGATGATGTTCCAGTCCTGATGTAAAGCTGTGTGTCGTCGGCATAGCAGTGAAAAGAAATGTTGAACTGATTGATAATTTGACCTAAAGGCAGCATGTAGAGGGAAAACAGCAGGGGCCCCAGAACTGACCCCTGAGGGACACCACAGGAGACACCGACTGTCTGGGAAGTGGCATTGCCAAGGCTAACACATTCCAGCCTATCGGAGAGGAAAGATCTGAACCAGTCCAGGACAATGTCACAGAGACCGACCTCCACATGAAGACGGTGGAGGAGGATATTATGGTCCACAGTGTCGAAGGCTGCAGTGAGGTCAAGGAGGACAAGGATGGAGGGAGAACCAGTGTCAGCAGCCATGAGGACATCATTTGTTACTCTCAGCAGTGCAGTCTCAGTACTGTGAGCTGCTCTGAATCCAGACTGGAATTTCTCATACAGGGAGTGTTGTTGTAGGTGGTCCTGCAGCTGAGCAGCAACTGCTTTCTCCAGCACTTTGGACAGAAATGGGAGGTGGGAAATTGGGCGGTAATTAGAAAAAATGTCGGGATCCAAATTAGATTTTTTCAGAAGAGGCCTAATGATGGCAGTTTTTAGAGGCAATGGAACATGACCAGATTGTAGAGACTTGTTTATTATTTGTGTGATTAATGGGCTAATTGCAGAGTGATTGGATTTTATGAGAGACGAGGGGAAGGGATCCAGGGCGCAGGATGAAGGCTTCATTTTCTTGAGGATGGTCTCTACCTCACTCTGAACGACTTCATCAAAGCTGCTCAGGGTCCCAGAAAGCAGACGGGTAGATGGTACACTAAGATCAGGGAGGTTGTGGAGCTGAGATCTGATAGTGTCAACTTTGTTTTTAAATGATGAGAGGAACAGGTTGCATTTTTGAACAGAGTCCTCATGAGTTTGTTTAATGGGATTAAGCAGATGAGTTATTGTGGAGAAGAGCTGTTTAGAGTTTCCAGGGCAGGTGTTGATGATGTTGGAATAATATTTGGAGCGTGCTTCTTTAAGCGAATAGGCGTACGCTTTCTGATGTTCTTTGTACGCTTGCTTGTGCACAGAGAGACCAGATGATTTTACACGTCTCTCAATAGCACGGCCAGTTGCCTTCATCCTGCGCAGCTCATCAGTGTACCAGGGGGCTGAACGGGAGAAAGACACCAGTCTTGACTTCAGGGGAGCATGGATGGATGTCATTTACAAGAATCCAGTCTAATGGAGTTGTGACCTGGATATGGGCACCAGTGACCCCCTGCAACCTAAAAAAGAAGCAAGTAAAAATGATGGATGGATGGATAGAAGGATGAATGGATGGAATCCAGTCTATTATTTTGTCTCAAAATGTAAAAATATCAAATGTTAACAAGCATTGGATGTTTTTAGTTTAATAATTTCATGCCTGGTCAGAAAAGCCCCCTTTAACAAAATGCTGGTGAAGATTCTCAGTCGTCCAGGACATGATGAAATCAAAAAAGGCGTTCAATACAGGATCAACTGGACTTTATTTGTTGCAGAAAACGTTTCGACTTCTGTCCAGAAGTCTTTTTCTTAAAGTGGCCCATGGGCCACCAGTTGATAATGACTATTGTATCAAGTTTTGCGGCTCTGAATATGTTTAATTTGTAGGGGCGGCCGTGGTGTAGTGGTAATGGCAGTCGTCTCCCGATCGGAAAGTTGGCGGTTCGACTCCCGGGACCCGCACCATGTGTCGTTGTGTCCTTGGGCAAGACACTTAACCCTGAGTTGCTCCCGGTAGGACTGGAAAGCACCTTGCATGGTAGTCTGCCGCCACCGGTTTATGAATGTGTGTAGCATTCAATATATGTGTAGCACTTTGAGATTTTCAGTAATGAAAAGTGCATTATAAATTGAATTAATTATTATTATTATTAATTTAGTGAACGAAGGGGCAGAAATGGCTCTTTTGATCATGAAGGTTGCAGACCCCTGCCCTAGACTATTTGCAGTCTAGTTGGCTTTAGAGTCATCACATCCTCTGAGTCACAATCTGGGCCTTCATCTCCCGTGTTGCACAAAAAATAACCCGAACGGGCGTTTACATGACACGTTTTTATTCCGTTTGATCCGATTAGTTATGTCCATGTAAACAAGTTAAAGCTCCTCAAAGTGAAGAAGTCTTTTGGATAAAAGATGAAACGTTTAATCAAAGAATCTGTAGAGGACCTGACTCAACCTTAAATATTGTTTTACAATTTTGTCATTTTGAACATTCTTGTTTTTGTGTTTTATTTAGTGCTCCCATTTTACAACAAAATTGAATCAAAGTGGAAATATTCAAATTAGGCTGTTATTTTTAAGAAACTTCCTCGAGTTGGAGAAAAACGGCCACCAAGTGTCACATGAACTCTGCTAAACAAATATATTAATATTTAGTAGGTTTTGTGTTGTTTTTTCCTAAAAAGTTAGTTTTCTAAAATACAACAAAATCTTAGTATTGTATTGTTTGTGTTGATGGTTTTAAATTCTAGTGTAGTTTACTTTTTTTAAATAAAATAAAGTTGGTCAATACTCAAAATCTTTTCGCTTTTCTGTTTAGATAAAGGTTTAAACAAGATTTCAGTTTTTCTACCTCTTAGAAACCCCCCACATTTTGTCTGGAGAAGTTTGTTTTTGTGCACGTTAGATAATATCCTGTAACGTAAGTGTGTAACTGTTTTCTACAGATGAAGATCCAGGGTCACAACAAACAGATGCTGGCCGCAGCCTGCCAGATGTTTATGGGCAAGTCGGAGGCTGAAATCGCTCGGATCGCTTTGGAGACTCTGGAGGGCCACCAGCGGGCCATCATCGCCCACCTGACTGTCGAGGCAAGTTTCTTCAAAGTAACACTTTACAGCAGTAACAAACATTAAACATTATGTGTTTTATTGAACTCACAAAGAGTGCAAATATGAAAACATGCTTTCTACATCACTAATAGCCAGTTTATGATCCAGAGTCTGCTCCAGCGTTCACAGCCCGGTTATTTGTCTGACAGGAAATCTACAAGGACAGGAAGAAGTTCTCTGAGCAGGTTTTCAAGGTGGCGTCGTCTGACCTGGTCAACATGGGGATCAGCGTGGTCAGCTACACTCTCAAAGATGTTCATGATGACC
>JBBPBX010023841.1:23170-40192 GCA_038048925.1 Garcialebias charrua
CGTGTTTGACACGTCGCTGTAACATTAGCTTAGCACTGCAGAACACAATTCTATAGACTCTTACAGCTCATAAACGCTCGCTTGTCATTGCAAAAATTTCTGGGATATGGCGAAAACATTTACACAGGTTTAACGGAGTCACGCTCAGTAACATAGCACTACAACTGTTTGAAAACAACACAGACTCTCTCTGAGCCGCTTCAAGGTCGGTTCCGTCCACTGACTGGTTTGTCAGAACCACTATCTGACAACGTTTCAACAATAACATGTGTCTTTGACCTGCTCTAAAATGTAAAAACATCACACACAGCAATCTTGCAGATGTTAATAATAGCTTCTAAAAATGACTCTGGTCATTTTGCGATGAGATCGCCCCAGCTTGTAGACACGTAATCTGGACCGGGTCTTTATCAGAACCAGCAGACACTCCCCACACAGCGTGACAGATCCCCACCAAAACTACTTATAACGTTTTAAAAGTTGATTACAGATAATTCCCCAGCATCAAATGACATTAACTGTAGTCCTGCAATCGTTCTGAACACTTTTCCAGCCAAAATAAATAATCTGTTAGAGTCTAAAAATTGGACAATAAATGCCAACATGTTTTATGAGCTCAGAAATATTGATTTTAAATATTTCAGAAACTGGTACGAGCCACCAGATGTAAAGATATAGGGGGAGGGCCAGTATTTAACTGACACCCTTTACCTTAATTACTTACTTATTCAGATTGAATAGTATTTCACAGATCTTTTTTTTTTCAGGTTTACCTAATATTTCTATGATCATTTTTGATTGAATGAACCATAAAGCTATTAAGTGACAATGGGATGTTGATTTTTGTCGGTATGCCAGAAGACACTACCTTTTATTTAAAATAAATCAACTAAAATTAGCACCATTACACTTGATTGACTGATTTCAATTTCTTGCAGTTTAACACGTCAGCAAACTTGATTGTAACACAACAGACATCAGTACAGGATGACAAATACTTTTTAACTGTGGCTCTTAGCTTAATGTAGTTTCCAGCTTAAAATGATATGGGATAGGAGGAAATAGGAGAAGAGATGGAGAGATAGTTTAAAGGAAATTGTCTTGAGCATGTTACCAGAAATGACACTTCCCATCAGACATCTGCTAAATCCCAGGTATGTTTTTAAACCGCTGACTCATTACCTTTTAAGCCGACTGGTAAGAGAAGACCTTAGCCTTTCAGATGCAGAGTCCTTGCAGGCCTAGTACGTCCGAACTGGTTATTGTTTACTTTTCAACGTCTCCTGGGGTCCGCGTAGATCATCAGAAAATGTGTCAGCTCTTGGTTGACTTCAAGATAAGACGTTTCTCAAAGGAAGTTCATTAAGAACTTGGAGCTTTTTAGCTTTGTTGAATTTATAACGGCATGTTATAAATTCTTGGCTGATGAACCAGTCTTTGACTTAATGACTCAGTTTATCTAGCCATGATAGACGGAGAGCTGTCAGATCCCCTGTCATTTCAACTCTGCAACGTTCAACTCTGCAGAACTCTGCAGAACTCTGAAGCGTTCTGGAAACAAAATGCTTTTTCTAAAGTGTTGAGATTAGGAAAAAGTCTCCTCATTGGTCCGCGTGCCAAGCGAGGAGTGTGAAAATGTGAAGTGAAAACTTCAAGGTTAACAGAAAGTCTGTTTAGAAAACAGAGAGAAATGTTTTGAGAGGACAGGAGACAGTGCCTAGAACTTTTGTCTACGACTTGATTCACTGTCTCAAACAATTTAAACCAAGACTGGAAGATCATTCTGACGTATAATTCAACTTTGACATAGTTCTTTTGAATAGACATACAGTTTGATTCATTATATGAAGAAGTTGTCAATGCCTTTACAGCATAAATACAGTATACTGAAGTTATTGTGTTGATTAATTCTGAATTAACACAAATTAAAGAAAGTCTCTTCTGATTTGTGTCTCTTAATTCAAAATAAATGTAATAAAATAGTGTCCACTTGTCTCCTTGAGAGCTTCAGCAAAAGTGTAACACTAAGAGTTTCAGAGAGATGTGAAAAGGTGTAAACCCAGGTCAGGCATGAGGACCTGTTCCACTACAATATACACTAACACAGGGATGCCCAATATGTCTATCGTGATATAGCCATCGATTGCGATAGCAATTTCAGTAGATCACACGTCCAAATACGTCAGAATTTTTAAAACCTTTTTTGTCACGAACTGAGTTTTTGGATTCAAAGATAGCCAGAGACAGGAGTGCAAAAAACAAGAACAGTTTTTATTAATTTACGGCTGGTAGCTGGAGAGATGGGGTCAGGGTCCAGGTGGCCAGGAGTCCAATCGTGGTCAGAGAGGCAGACAATATCCAAAGAGGGGCAGGCAAGGCAAACAATCCGTAGTGCAGGCGTGAGGTCAAAACTAGGCAAGGTAATCAGTCTGTGGCATGGAACAGGAAACTATGATGGCTTCAAAATCAGGGACCATGAGAGGTGTAATAATTCAGCACTGGTGGAGAGTGAGAATGCAGCTTTTAAAGGGTGCAGAGCAGGTGAACTAGATGGCTGAACAGGTGAGTGGAATCATTGCTGATTGCTGGGAGGCGTGGCATGGAGTGCAGGGAGCAGGCTTGAGCTGGAGGATGGGTGATAGGCATTACAAAGCAGGGGAAGATAAACTATGACTAAAGGGGCTGAAAACAATAACAGGAGTGAGTGAGTGTGAAGGTAGGGCCAATGGGAGGTGGGTCAGCGGGGCCGCTGATCATGACATAGCCCCCCCTTTAAGGTCCGGCATCCTGACGGACCACTAGAAAAAATAAAATACTAGCAAGAACAGGGTGGGTGGAGGGGGTCTTTGAGGAGGGCCTGAAACGGAATAACAACCAGAAGGGCTGTCCAGAGTCGTTCCAGTTCTCCGGTGGGCGACCATGAGGTCCTCCGGCAAGTCGCAATGCAAAGGACGAAAGGCCGGGTGACCCTCCAATACATAGCAATGGGGCCAGATCAGCAGCAAGTAATGCAGGTGTGAAGGTTTGTGGAGCCTCCTCTGCAGCAGCCGACGTGGAGAGCTGTGGGGCCTCTGCAGCAGCAGCCGACGTGGAGAGCTGTGGGGCCTCTGCAGCAGGCGATGGGGTCAAAGCTGCAGCAGGCATGGTGGTCAGAGCTGCAGCAGGCATGGTGGTCAGAGCTGCAGCAGGCATGGTGGTCAGAGCTGCAGCAGGCATGGTGGTCAGAGCTGCAGCAGGCATGGTGGTCAGAGCTGCAGCAGGCATGGTGGTCAGAGCTGCAGCAGGCATGGTGGTCAGAGCTGCAGCAGGCATGGTGGTCAGAGCTGCAGCAGGCATGGTGGTCAGAGCTGCAGCAGGCATGGTGGTCAGAGCTGCAGCAGGCATGGTGGTCAGAGCTGCAGCAGGCTTGGTGGTCAGAGCTGCAGCAGGCGATGGAGTCAGGGCTGCAGCAGGCGATGGAGTCAGGGCTGCAGCAGGCGATGGAGTCAGGGCTGCAGCAGGCGATGGAGTCAGATCTGCAGCAGGCGATGGAGTCAGATCTGCAGCAGGCGATGGAGTCAGATCTGCAGCAGGCGATGGAGTCAGATCTGCAGCAGGCGATGGAGTCAGATCTGCAGCAGGCGTGAAAATCATGGAGTTTGCAGCTGAGGCTGGACCTGCTGCAGGCAAGGAGCGAGGAAAAGTCTCTGGGGTGGGTATAGAAAACTTGGCCCAGAGCATGGTTTTTACTAGCTGCATCTGAAGGTCCAGCTTAGTCAAAGAGCCCTCAAGCCCAGAAAGCCACTCCTGTTCTGACTTTGAATCCATTTTGGCTGAATTATTCTGTCACGAACTGGGTTTTTGGATTCAAAGATAGCCAGAGACAGGAGTGCAAAAAACAAGAACAGTTTTTATTAATTTACGGCTGGTAGCTGGAGAGATGGGGTCAGGGTCCAGGTGGCCAGGAGTCCAATCGTGGTCAGAGAGGCAGACAATATCCAAAGAGGGGCAGGCAAGGCAAACAATCCGTAGTGCAGGCGTGAGGTCAAAACTAGGCAAGGTAATCAGTCTGTGGCATGAAACAGGAAACTATGATGGCTTCAAAATCAGGGACCATGAGAGGTGTAATAATTCAGCACTGGTGGAGAGTGAGAATGCAGCTTTTAAAGGGTGCAGAGCAGGTGAACTAGATGGCTGAACAGGTGAGTGGAATCATTGCTGATTGCTGGGAGGCGTGGCATGGAGTGCAGGGAGCAGGCTTGAGCTGGAGGATGGGTGATAGGCATTACAAAGCAGGGGAAGATAAACTATGACTAAAGGGACTGACTAAAGGGGCTGAAAACAATAACAGGAGTGAGTGAGTGTGAAGGTAGGGCCAATGGGAGGTGGGTCAGCGGGGCCGCTGATCATGACACTTTTTATCCATCCATTCATCCATCCATCTATCCATCCATTTTCTTCCACTTATTCAGGGTTAGTTTGCTGGGGTAGCAGCTTAAGTAGAGAGGCCCTGACTTCCCTCTCCCCAGTCACTTGGGCCAGCTCCTCCGGGGGAATTCCCAGGCCAGCCGAGGAACATAGTTCTTCCAGTGTGTCCTACGTCTTCCTCTGGGTCTCCTCCCAGTAGGATGTGTCCAGAACACCTTTCCAGAGAGGCATCCAGGAGGTATCCTAACCAAATGCCCGAATCACCTCAAATGGCTCCTCTCAACATGGAGAAGCATCAGCTCTACTTTGAGTTCCCCCTCGGATGACCGAGCTTCTCACCCTATCTCTAAGGGAGAGCCTAGACACCCTGCGGAGAAAACTTATTTTGGTCGCTTGTATCCGAGATCTCGTTCTTTCGGTCACAATCCAAAGCTCATGACCATAAATGAGGGTAGGAACATGGATCAACCGGTAAATTGAGAGCTTCGCCTTTTGACTCAGCTCTCTCATCACCATGCCAGACCGGTACAGCACCCGCTTCACTGCAGACGCTGTACCTGTCCACCTATCAATCTCTTGATCCATTTTTCCCTCATTCGTGAACAAGACCCCACGACTCCACTTAGGCCGTGCCTCATCCTCAACACTGAGAGGTCACTCTACCTTTTTCCAGCTCAAAAACATGGCCTCAGATTTTTAGGAACTGATCCTCATGCCAGCTGCGTCACATTTGGCTGTGAATCACTCCAGAAAAAGCTGTATATCACAGCCTGATGAAGCCAATAGGACCATATCATCTGCAAAAAGCAGTGACGCAATCCTAAGGTCACTAAAATGGATCCCCTCAACACCTTGGCTGCACCTAGAAATTCTATTCATAAAAGTTAACAGAATTGATGACAAAGTGCACCCTTGGTGGAGTCCAACTCTCACCGGCAATGAGCCCAACTTACTGCCGGCAATGCAGACCAAGCTCTGACACTGGTCATACAGGGACCTAACAGCCCATATAAAAGGGCCTGGTACCCCATATGCCCGGAGTAACCCCCACAGGGTTCCTTGAGGAGTGTAGTTGAAAGTCCACAAAGCACATGTTGTATGGTTGGGCAACCTCCCATGCACCCTCCAAAACCCTGCTGAGAGTGTAGAGCTGGTCCAATGTTCCACGACCATAACAAAAACCACATTGCTGTTCCTGAATGTGAGTATCCGATGGATCCTACTCTCCAGAACCCCCTAATAGACCTTACCAGGGAGGATTAAGAGTGTGATCCCCCAGTAGTTGGAACACACTCTACGGTCCCTCTTTTTGAAAAGGGGAGCCACCATCCTGGTCCGCCAAGCCAGGGGAACTTCCCTCAATGTCCACCTAATATTGCAGAGTCATGTAAGCCAACACAATCTTATAACACACAGAGCATTAAGGAACTCAGGGTAAATCTCATCCACCCCTGAGACCCTGCCACCTGTTGTTTCTACCCAGTGGAGTTACCACATGAATTATGGTATACCCCACTGCAGCCTTCTTCTCTAAGGGATATAATGAACTGAGCCTAATGCTTGAGTATTACCCAGAGCAATCTTAGGTTAGTTCTACTTAAAGCTGTGTAAAAGGTAACTCACCCATATTTGCTAACGACGTTCACATGCAAGTCATACCCTTATCTCACCCTGTAACTTGCACAACCAAGCAGTCGGAGTTGGATCATCACTCACGGGGAAACTTGCATTCACGGTCACCCACCTCCATTTTAGAATGGCTGTTCTTACTGATCTGGTTGTTTTTGGAGTCTAGGTATAAGAATCCAGGATGTTGTTATAATCAGAGCTAAGAAACCCTTTAAATACCTCCTTGTTTTATTTGAATTGAACCAACCTTCTCTAATACATGAACACAAAGAGATGAAAGAATAGTCCAGCGTTTTTATCATTTATGTCTAAAAAAGGTAAGTCTGGTCCTCTGGACATTCAAAAAACAAAAAAACAAAAAAGTAGAAATCTTTCGTCTTTTGTCCGAAAGACTCCCAGTCTGAGGTGCTGTATTCAGCTCAGTCTTATAAAATCTCTCACAGTGGGTCAACCAGTTTACTCCAGACAGCCAAAACCAGATGCTCACATGCTCAAGGAGGACCATCAGCCTAACGTTTGCTATTCACAGAGGGCTGAGTGATACCAGCAATAATAACATTGTAATAGGGTGACAGGCCTCCACCTCTGTTTAATGATGGACAGTTTCTTTTTACAAAGATGCCTCCTTTACTTTTCTCCCAAACCATTGTTCCTCTCTATCAAGGATGTGAACATCTTTAATCCCTGAAAGAGTGGCCGCTGGCCTGGAGATGAGTGTAGACCACAGATCACAAGAAGAACATGCAAACTCCACATAGAAAAACCCCAGGTCCAACCAGGGATTGAACACAGGAACTTCTTGCTGTGAGGCAACAGTGCGAACCACTGCACCATCGTGCCATCACAGAGACACATATGCCCATTCGCACTGCTCCTACTCAGCCACAAAGTTGGGCAACGCACCACGGAAAGAACCATTTTGCATTAATACTTTAGCTTGTATTTTAGCTGATTTGAGGATGATTTGAGTCCTCTTTTTGTCCCTGCTTCTCTGGTGGGACCGAACGAGCTCAATTGAGCCGAGTCCGGACCAAAACGTGAATGCTGGACTCTGATTGGTCAGGGGGAGGAGTCACTGGATCAGAAACTTTTCACCGATCCGCCATTTGCAATTTCTCGGGATGTGGCGCAGAGGCTGGATCTATTTTTAAGATTTTAAAAACAATAATAACAAAGCTGTGTTAAATGCTGAGGTCCAGGCGTTTTTTGTGTTTGGTGACTGACGAGCAACCTGAGTCACCGCGGACAATCATACGGTTGCCAAGGCCGGACACCGAGCCCCGGCCTCGCATGCTCACAAAGGCCGGATTCCAAGCCCTGGCAGGTGGAAGGACTGGGAGTCCGAGACAGAGTGTGGAAACGTTATTTTAAAAACATTTTATGTATAAAAAATAAACTATTTTCATCAGTGAAGATTAAAAATAAATAAACGGTGCTGGCTTTATCTTGAAATCCTGTTTTCACTTAGACTTTATTAAATAATCTGTTCATTAAAGTTAACTCGGCTGAAAAATCATAAAAAGACAAAATTATTATCAGGAATATTTCCCTTAAACATGTTTAATGAAGCGAAACAGCCTTTGGTTCAACTCTAACCCACAGATGTACAAATCACAAAACAAGAATTACAATTTAAATTAAAGCTTTAAATCAAAGCTAAACTTTAAACAAAGCTAAGAATCATCAGTATACAAGAAAAAAAACCAACCCAGCTCCTCAGACTGAAGAAGTATTTCGCATGAAAGAAGAAATGTTTCTACATTTTGTTTGTTTTTTGAATGTCCAGATGACCAGACTTAGCATTTTAAATGTTTCTACCTGGATTATTGAGCATGCATCAGGATATCTATATTTAAAATTCTATATAGAGACTATAGATGTTTTTGTAGAATCTGGTTCATCAGATGTAATTCAGTTCAGTTTATTTCTAAAGCTCCAAGTCACAACAGAAGTCGTTTCAGGACACTGAACAGAAACATTCATATATAAAATAACAATTTAACATTATTTATCTGAGGAGTAGACTGCTATGAGTTTAATTCCATCACAGAACTCTCATTAGCAGGACTTGGATTCTGGACACGCCTCCAGAATTGGTCCTAAAGTGCAGGTGCAAATCTAGGCTGAGATGAGCCAGGCTGTGCAGGGCTGAGCAGAGTTGGGGCTGATTAGGAGCAGTACAAATGGGGCAATAGAAACAAATGAGAGAAACAACCATTCACTCTCACTAGGGACAATTTAGTTATGCATCAGCCTATCATGCATATTTTTGGTGGGTGGGAGGAAACCAGATTACATGTAGAAAACCCATGCAACACAGAGAACATGCTAACTCCACTCAGAAAGTTCCCCGGTCCAGGATTTGAACCAGGTACCCTGCTAGTTGAGAGGCAACAGCTCTAGCAGTTGTGCCACTGCACTGCCCTGAAAATAAATAAATAAATAAATTTAAAAAGGAATTAGCACAAAGAATAGCAAAAAATCTAACATCGTGATAAAATGGCCTAAATACACAAGAAAAACATAATGCTAAACAACTAAACATATTTTATATAAAGTATATTGGTTGAATAGACTGCTAAAGAATTACAGTTAAATAAATGCAATAAATGCATTCAGTGAATACGACTGTGTGCCTGGAATAAAAGTTGACCCAGGGCAGCTGCTGGAAAGGGCTGTAGCAGTTACCATGACACTAATACAAATGGTGATCTGATAAGCAGAGATGGAGCATGTTCCAGAGAGAGGGTCTGAAGAGTGGGTCAGTGTCATTGTGTAGAGAGAAGCTGATGAACATCATTAATCTGGTAGTTGCCTTGAATCATCGCTTAAAGATTGTCTCGGTCAATAGGTGGCTCAATTTCCAACAAGCTACTGAGATCAAAAGTGTAAAGAAAGCAAGAATTCAAAGATGTGGAAACCAACAGTTTGCACTGAATACTTCAGAATGAAAACTTGGTTGGTGAAAAATATAACTGACATATCTGGACACACAATTATTCAGATATTTGATTAATAGGACACTATTATTGTTTTAAAGAAACACAATTTTCAAGATTCCTCAGTAGGAGTTCCCTACATTTACAAGGTTGCCTTTGTGTTATTAGGCTCTTTGAACAACAACTGAGAAACAATGTTTTCATCCTAAATGCTCGGGGGAACAACTGAAATATCAAAATAAGTTTTAACCACATATTTTAATCAGCTATCAATAGGGTTAGGCATCGTTTGAATTTGAGTGATTCCGGTTCCGATTCCAGTTCTTCGTATCGATTTCTGATTCCTTTCGAGTCCTGATTCCGATTCTTTTTGTAGGCGGGGTTAAAAAAAGACGTCAGTTCAGTTTATTTATGCTGTATAGCACCAAGTCACTACAGAAATCATCTCAGGACACTGGAACAATCAAATATACAAATAACCAGTGATGTCACTAACGCGTTACTTTGTAACGCATTACTCTGGTCGGACCACTTTTTTCAGTAACGTGTAATCTAACGCATTGCTATTTCAAAATCCAGTAATCAGATTAAAGTTACTCACTCCAAATTATTGTGCGTTACTTTTTTGTCATTTTCTGTAGAACTGTTATTTTATTTTATTTCGCCAATGCGTCTCGGGGGGAGCGATTTTAAAAAAAGACAGGAGTGACGATCTACACCTTCAAACATGTTGTTCACTGCAGGAGACACTGTCTGTCCAGAACACTCACACATACTGTCTGAGAAGCAGATATGATCATTTTCCTCAACAAGAACTGTTTCTGATTTTATACTGTACCTGGTGTTAACCTGGACTGGATTGTACAAGTTGCTCTTTTTTATGATAATAAAATAATAATAATAATAATTTTGTTTATTATGCTGCAGTTCAGTAACATGACTGCAGCATCAGACACTGAACATGTGGAAATGTGTTTCCATGAGGTTTTCAAACATAAAGATCTCTTGTGAAAGTTTACCCCTGTGAAAAGAAAATTCATAACATATTGAAGTTCATAAGTTTGATATTTATATACTGGATGAAAATAGTCCTGTGAGAAATTCATAGTAAATTTAACAAAAAGGAAAAAGTTCATAGAATTAAAATTCAAATAGAAGTTCAAATTATTTCATCCAATCCATCAATTATTTCATCATCTTAGATAAATAGTGTTAACTTATTATCTTTATATTAAGTTTCTGTTAACTTATTATTGTCAAGGATGGTTATTTGCAGTGACGGCATAGTTACATTGAAAAAGTAACTTAGTTAAGTTACTGATTAGTCCTTGGGAAAAGTAACTTAGTTAAGTTACTGATTACTTGATTTGGAAAGTAACTAAGTTAGATTACTAAGTTACTTTATTAGTTACTTTCAGCAGCCGCTGACAAGAACCCTCTGTCACAATACATAAAAAATTTAAATGTTTTAATAAAATAATTACTAATAAATATTCAAAAAACAAAATACAGTAGTCTTTCTTGACTTCACTAAACAAATAATATTTTTACAAAAAAGACTTATAAAATGTTTATTTTGAAAATGTGTCAAGTAAACAATACGTTTGTATGAAAATAAATAAAAGCATGAGCCACTGGCCAAAAGGATGGTCCAGCACAGAAGATCAACATCATCAGGTCAGGACTCTGTGGTCTACACTCATCTCCAGGCCAGAGGTCACTCTTTCAGGGATGAAGATGTTCACATCCTTGATAGAGAGGAACGATGGTTTGAGAGAGGAGTAAAGGAGGCCATCTTTGTGAAAAGAAACCGTCCATCATTAAACAGAGGTGGAGGCCTCTGGGTTCAACTGTCCCCCTCTTACAATGCTGTTATTGCTAGTATCACTCAGCCCTCTGTGAATAGCAAACAACCATCAGGGTGCTAACGATCCATTGTTAGGCTGATGGTCCTCCTTGATCATGTGAGCAGCTGGTTTCAGCTGTCAGCAGCAAACTGGTTCATCCACTGTGAGAGGGTGCTACAGTATTTATAAGATTGAGATGAATACAGCATCTCAGACTGAGGAAGTCTTTTGGACAAAAGATAAAACGTTTCTACAATTTTTTTTGTTCTGTTTTGTTTTTTGAATGTCCAGAGGACCAGACTTAGCATTTTTAGATTTTTCTACCTGGATTATTGAGCATGCATCAGGGTCATCATCACACGCTTCTTAGCTGCAGGTGGATGTCCCTCAAGAGGAAAAAGACAGCTGCTTCCTCTGTCTCAGACTGGAAATAACACAAACAGGTAAAAAAATAAAAATAGTTAATAAGATTATCATTTTAAATTAAAAAGGTTAATTATTAATAAAAGAACAATACCTCTTCTTGAACGGTTGAGGTGGTTGGATCTCTCGGTCATCATCAGGGCAGGGATTTATTCAGCTCCAGGACTTGATGTTGACATCAGTTTTTTCATAAAGTGATGAACTTTTGGGCTGGTGTTGACATGGTGGACGTGATGGAAGACGTGGTAGAGACGCTCAGTTAATTTAAAGCCTGCACATCAACAACAACATTTCACACGTAGATCCAGATCTTTAAAAAGTCCTACAGATTGTGTTATTGATCTGGACTGATCTGACCTACCTGAAGGCTGTTTTAATGCTGCTGCTGCTGCTCTGTTAGCAGTGTTTACAAGCTGCTGTTCTTCGTTCACGTTCGGATCACGTCGTAAATCCGTTCAAGTTAGACGTGTTGTCTGCTGCAGATTCAGTCTCCTTGAAACAAAGTCCACACACCGTTTTGGATGTGTTTTTAACAAGAAAGTCACAACGTTCCCAAACAAACAGGAGACCGCAGCGAGATGCTAATGCTAACGTGTGCTACAAGACAATAACACCGGGCGGTCGAAGAAGCTTGAACACAAATATGAGAAAGCAAGATCTGACAGCAAAGGGTAAGTCTTGTGTTGGTTCCACCAGCAGCAGCAGCAGGGTCCTCAGACAGAACGGCTTAGCTTTCTTTCTTTTTTGGTGGCTCAAAACAAATAGACAGAAATGGAGATTAATACTGAAATTTTAGCTAAATAACAGTAAAGGTGATTGGACCCCCAAAAAAGCTTTAACCATCTTTTGTTGGATTACAGTATATAGTATATATTGCATATATTAAAAATAATTTTATGCAATATGCTCAACCTGTTTTTTTTTTTTATAACCTTAACTTGTGTTTTTTTGTCTTTCAGGAATACCTTTACCTATATCTGGACCTACCATTTTGTGTTCATTTGTCTCTCCTTTCTGTCCTCTCAAACTAGCTGGTCAAAGCAGATGGCCACTTGTCCTGAGCCTGATTCTGCTGTAGGTTTCTTCTTTTTAAAAGGGTGTTTTTCCTTACCACTGTTGTCACTGTGCTTGTTCAGGATGGGAGACTGTGACAAGGCCAAGATTCAACTTGTCTGCTGGCTTCCTTAGGTAGATAACTTAACTATTTGGCTGTTCTATGCATGTGAATGTTCCTGTAAAGTGAGACAACTTTGTTGTGATTTGTTGCTATATAAATAAACTGAATTGAATTGAATTACCAAGATACAACAACAATATGTCCGTACAGCCCTCTGAAAGATGGGCGGAATGCACGTAACTGCTGCAATATAGTATGGCCTTTTCATCCTTTTCAGAATATTTTTTTTTTAGATAGAAAAAGGGACAAAGTCATGAGGAGAGGATAGTGGCATTACAAAAAACAAAAGATATCTTCATACCTTGTCCTAATAGGACATGATTTAAGACGTCAAGAATCTCTGCCAGCAAGCACATATATGAACACGTTACATATGCATTTGAAGACGAGGCGGTCCATGAAGTACTAACAATGGGTACTAACAATGTACAATAGGGAGAGGACACTGGCGTGATGTCGCCGCTTCTCCACGCTAAATAGTTATTTTACTGTTGCTATTTTTTTGGACATTTTTTGGACATTTATCTGGACTTATTTTGTTCAGTGGTTTTTTTAATAAGGACTTTACGGACAGCTTAGTTAGCACTTCCTAACCTGAATTTGGGTTGTCTACCTCCTGTCAAACTCTAGCACGAACTTGCTTCAAGAACTATGTAGCTGCAATTATTGTTTCACTCACCTACTACCTGTCAAACTCCTGTGTCATCTGGATTATTCTGGACTTTCTCCTGTGCTCCCCTTCAAAATATGCTCAACCAAGTTACATCTCACTGCTTCTTGGTTATTTCTTTCGGAGCCGTGGGTCTGCTGTTAGCGGCTAGCTCAATGCTAGCTTCCCAGCTCAATGCTAGCTTCCCCCGGCTTGGCGGGCGCGATGTTGACATATTCCGCTTTGCAGCTGCTTGAACTCAACAACTGTTCCATTCCTCCTTCTATTTCCACCATCAAACAACTGGGACTTCTGCGTAGACCTCATTACATCCACAGAAGCTCTCGAAAGAAAACCGTCTATTTTCGGCAAGCGCGCTCTGACTCGATTGCTACTGTCTGGTCTGAGAGACATGTCGCACCTCAATTACGTCATCAGAACGCTGCGTCTGTAGTCCCTTGTAGTCCACAGCACACAAAGTGGCAAGGAAAACGTGGAGTGGACTTCACTCTGCAGAAACCAGTTCAAAAGGCTTCTACACCAACTGGTATTAAATTAGAACTTTTCAATGTGCAGTCACTATCCAACAAATCATGCCTAATTCACGATCACATTCTGGAGAAGAACTTGGACCTCATGTGTCTTACAGAAACTTGGCATCAACCAGATGTGTACAGTTCTCTAAATGAAGCCTGTCCCTCCGGATACAGTTATCTGCAGAGAGCCCACAGCACTGGCCGTGGTGGTGGTCTGGCTGTAATCTACAGCAATAATTTAAAATTGTTACATCTGGCTTCTCAGGACTTTTCCTCTTTTGAAAGTTTGGCCTTCAACCTATAGCACCACTCCTGATGAACGTTGTATTAATTTATAGACCTCCCAAACCACATGTTTCATTTAACTCAGAGATGCATGACCTCCTCACTTTTTTCTGCACCTCCCCTGTGAAAACTATTTTTCTTGGCGATTTAAATATCCACATGGACAATTCCTCTTCCCCTCTGGCAACAGATTTTAAGTCTCTTTTGGAATCTCTCAACCTCACCCAACATGTGGACATCCTTACGTACAACAGGGGGCATACTCTGGATTTGGTGATTACAGACACTGTACTCATCAATAACTTATCTGTATATGACCTGGGTGTCTCGGACCACAGTGTCATCTCTCTGGAAGTGCCTTCAACTTCGCCTGCTTCAAACCCAAAACGACTTATCCAGTTCCGGGACTTTAAAAACATTTCCCTTGATGTTCTGTCCGCTGATCTTCACACCCTGATTGTTGTCAGTCATTCATCTGCCAATGACTCTGTGGATTACTACAACCAATCTCTCCAAGAGCTTCTGGACCTACATGCTCCCTGGAAGACAAGACTGGTGTCTTTCTCCCATTCAGCCTCTGGTACACTGATGAGCTACGCAGGATGAAGGCAACTGGCCGTGCTATTGAGAGACGTGTAAAATCATCTGGTCTCTCTGTACATAAGCAGGCATACAAAGAACATCAGAAAGCGTACGCCTATTCTCTTAAAGAAGCACGCTCCAAATATTATTCCAACATCATCAACACCTGCCCTGGAAACTCTAAACAGCTCTTCTCCACAATAACTCATCTGCTTAATCCCATTAAACAAACTCCTGAGGAATCTGTTCAAAAATGCAACCTGTTCCTTTCATCATTTAAAAACAAAGTTGACACTATCAGATCTCAGCTCCACAACCTCCCTGATCTTCGTTTACCATCTACCCGTCTGCATCCTGGGTCCCTGAGCAGCTTTGATGAAGTTGTTCAGAGTGAGGTGGAGGCCATCATCAAGAAAATGAAGCCTTCATCCTGCGCCCTGGATCCCTTCCCCTCGTCTCTCATAAAATCCAATCACTCTGCAATTAGCCCATTAATCACACAAATAATAAATAAGTCTCTACAATCTGGTCATGTTCCACTGCCTCTAAAAACTGCCATCATTAGGCCTCTTCTGAAAAAATCTAATTTGGATCCCGACATTTTTTCTAATTACCGCCCAATTTCCCACCTCCCATTTCTGTCTAAAGTGCTGGAAAAAGCAGTTGCTGCTCAGCTGCAGGACCACCTACAACAACACTCTCTGTATGAGAAGTTCCAGTCTGGATTCAGAGCAGCTCACAGTACTGAGACTGCATTACTGAGAGTTACAAATGATGTCCTCATGGCTGCTGACACTGGTTCTCCCTCCATCCTTGTCCTCCTTGACCTCACTGCAGCCTTCGACACTGTGGACCATAGTATCCTCCTCCACCGTCTTCATGTGGAGGTCGGTCTCTGTGACACTGTCCTGGACTGGTTCAAATCTTTCCTCTCCAATAGGCTGGAATGTGTTAGTCTTGGCAACGCCACTTCCCAGACAGTCGGTGTCTCCTGTGGTGTCCCTCAAGGGTCAGTTCTATGGCCCATGCTGTTTTCCCTTTACATGCTGCCTTTAGGTCAAATTATTAATCAGTTCAACATTTATTTTCACTGCTATGCCGACGATACACAGCTTTAATAATAATAATAATAATAATAATAATGAATTCAATTTATAACGCACTTTTCATTAATGAAAATCTCAAAGTGCTACAAAGTGCAACAGAATTAAATGTCAATAAAACAAGTAAAACAAGTAAAATCAATAACAGTATCAACTAAGATCAAAAGTAGAATCATGAGGAGGTAGAGTATGCTCGGTTGAAAAGAAAGGTCTTCAAGCCGCTCTTAAAGTCAACCACACATCAGCTTTACATCAGGACTGGAGCATCCTCATCATCCCCATCTCCATCTTCACTCACTGCCATTTCTACCTGCCTGGAGGAAATAAGGGCATGGATGAATCAGAACTCCAAGACTGAGGCCATACTGATTGGCACCCCTCACCAGGTACAAACATCAACTTTAACAACAATCTCCTTCTTTTTTGTGTTTGTGTGGGTTTTCTACATGTACTCTGGTTTCCTCCCACCCACCAAAAATATGCATGATAGGCTGATGCATAACTAAATGGCCCCTAGGTGAGAGTGTGAATGGTTGTTTGTCTTGTTTGTTTCTATTGCCCTATTTGCACTGCTCATAATCAGCCCCAACTCTGCTCAGCCCTGCACAGCCTGGCTCAGCATGGCTCAACTCAGCCTGGATTTGCATCTGCACTTTAGGACCAATTCTGGAGGCGTGTCCAAAATAAAAAAATAAAAAAACAACAACAGCAATCTCCTTCTCTGGTCAAGACATCCCCCTCTCCACCTCAAAATGGACTCTCATCTTACATTTGAAAATCACATTAAGCATATGTTTAAAACCTGCTTCTTCCATCTTCGAAACATCTCCAGACTTCGCCCATCTCTGACTTTTTCTGATGCTGAGAAACTCGTCCATGCCTTTGTCTCCTCCAGGCTCGACTACTGCAACTCCCTGTTTATTGGAATCCCTGGCAAAAATCTTCAGAAGCTTCAATATATTCAAAACAGTGCAGCAAGGATTTTTTGAGAGTTCGTAAATTTGAACATATTACACCCATTCTCCATAACCTCCATTGGCTTCCTGTCACCTACAGAATTCAGTACAAAACTGCTCTCATTACACATCAATGCTTACACGGAACTTCACCTGACTATCTAAAGGACATTCTTGCACCATATTCATCCACCCGGTCTCTACGATCACAGAACAGTAATCTACTTCACATTCCACGAACCAAATTAAGGACCATGGGAGACCGGGCATTCTGTGTGGCTGCCCCCCGCCTATGGAACTCCCTCCCTGACTACCTGAGAGCTCCACAGTCACTGGTTGACTTTAAAAGCGGTTTAAAGACTTTTCTTTTTAAGCAAGCCTATTCTGCCTCCGCATGATTTTATCTTTGATCTTGGTTGATAGTATTATTGATTTTACTTGATTTTATCACTTGTTTTATTTATTTATTTATTTTTTAAGCAGGCCTAT
>JBBPBX010023842.1:0-10337 GCA_038048925.1 Garcialebias charrua
CATCTTGGATTTTTGATTTGGATTCCGTACATGATAGATAATGTCCTCAGCTACAACCTCACCAAATTTCGACTCTCTGTGTATAATGATGGCTGAGTTAAAGCCATTTGAAAGTAGCGTTGGCGGCCATCTTGGATTTTTGATTTTGATATTGCATTTGATAGGAAACATTCTCAGCTATCACTACACCAAGTTTCAGCTCAATGTCACTAAAATTGACCATTTTATGGTATTTTTACTTTTTTGCATTGTCGGCCATCTTGGATTTTTTTTTGGATTCCGTACATGATAGATAATGTCCTCAGCTACAACCTCACCAAATTTCAGCTCTCTATGTATAAAGATGGTCGAGTTATAACCATTTGAAAGTAGCGTTGGCGGCCATCAGCTGAAATTGGTCAAAAACAGCTGAATATTATCTAAAATAGCAGAAATAAGCTTAAATTAGCAGCAGGATTTAGTACGAGCTTAATTGGGAATAATCTGAAACATCTTAAACAATCTGAAATCTGAAATAATCTGAAATAAGCAAAAAAAGTGGAAACTATCTGAAAAAAGCTAAAGATAGCATAAACAGCTGAATATTATCTAAAATAGCAGAAATAAGCTTAAATTATCTGAAGTAATTAGAAATAGCATAATTGTGAATAATCTGAAATATCTGAAACAATCTGAAATCTGAAAAAATCTGAACTAAGCAGAAATAAGCAAAATAAAGTTGAAATTATCTGAAAAAAGCTTAAGATAGCAAAAACAGCTGAATATTATCTGAAATAGCAGAAAGAAGCTTAAAAGTCTTAGAAATTAGTAGAGAGAGTACAGTTTTGCAGAATTATGCTGGAAAAAGTTGAAATGAGTTCAAATAATGTAAAATTTGTTGAAACAAGCCTAAATTAGCATTAAAACAGCTTAATAGTAGCTAAAATATCAGAAGAAGCTGAAACTAGCAGAAATAAGCATAAAGCAGCATCATCTGAATATTGTAAAATATCTGAAACAATCTGAAATCTGAAAACATCTGAACTAAGCAAAAATAAGCAAAATAAAGTTGAAATTATCTGAAAAAAGCTTAAGATAGCAAAAACAGCTGAATATTATCTGAAATAGCAGAAAGAAGCTTAAATGTCTTAGAAATTAGTAGAGAGAGTAAATTTTTGTAGAATTAGGCTGGAAAAAGTTGAAATGAGTTCAAATAATGTAAAATGTGTTGAAACAAGCCTAAATTAGCATAAAAACAGCTTAATAGTAGCTAAAATAGCAGAAGAAGCTGAAACTAGCAGAAATAAGCACAAAGCAGCATAATATGAAGTATCTGAAACAATCTGAAATTGAAAAAAATCTGAAATAAGTAGAAATAAGCAAAATAAAGTTGAAAATATCTGAATAAAGCTGAAATTGGCCAAAAACAGCTGAACAACAGCTAAAACAAGCAGAAACAATCTTAAATTACCAGAAAGAAGTTGGTAGAGCATGGTTTTGCTGAATTAGGCTGAAAAAAGTTGGATTGATTAAAAAAAATTGTTGAAATAGCTGAAAAAGCTGAAATTTGCATAAAACAGCTAAATAGTAGCTAAAATAAGCAGAAATAATCTGAAATTACCAGAAGGAAGTTGGTAGAGCATGGTTTTGCTGAATTAGGCTGAAAAAAGTTGGATTGATTTTAAAAAATTGTTGAAATAGCTGAAAAAGCTGAAATTTGCATAAAACAGCTAAATAGTAGCTAAAGTAGCAAAAATATGTTAATCTTTGAAAAATTTGCTGAAAGGAGCATAATGATCTGAAATTAGCAGAAATAAGTCAGTAGATGTACAAAAATGTTGAAGTAAGCTGCATTAGGCTGAAAAGAGTGCAACACAGTTCAAGAAACAGCTGAAATCAGCTGAAAGTAGCTGAAATATTTTTTTTAAATGTACAAGGTAGCTGAAGGAAGCCGAGCTGGTCCAAAATGTGAAAAAAGTAGTGAAATATTGTAATGAGTTCCAAAGATATCAAGGATGTAAAATGAGCTCCATTCATTTTCAATGGGAAAAAAGTGGCCGAAAAAGCTGAATATTTCAAAAAGCTGAAGTTGCATCAATACCAAAAGTCATAGCCGGAGTGTCCTCAATGAGCTGAACATTTTGATATATGAATTGTTGAAATAGCACAAAAACTGTAGGAGGAGTAGCGTGCCGAAAAACGTACGGATGGAAGATAGTAACCGGAATAATAAGTTGAATAAATATAAACACAATCACTATAGTGTGAATGCCTATGTGGCATTCACACAATAAATATAAACACAATCTCTATAGTGTGAATGCCTTGTTGGCATTCACACAATAAATATAAACACAATCTCTATAGTGTGAATGCCTTGTTGGCATTCACACAAATATAAACACAATCTCTATAGTGTGAATGCCTTGTTGGCATTCACACAAATATAAACACAATCTCTATAGTGTGAATGCCTTGTTGGCATTCACACAACTAGAAAAACCGCATTTCCTGCGAAAATGCACGTGTGAATGCCTTAGCGCCGCTCCGCCCTTCTCGCGGCGACCGCGGGAAGTCGAGCTGGTCCACCCTGAAACACTCTCGTGCCTTTTCCGTACCCGTTCGGCACCCAACGCATGCACCCAATTTGGTCCACTTTCCAAAATGGCCGCCTTCCCATTTATCGTACAACGTTGATGCCAGAGGGTTTTCTGTGCGTCTTGGTGAATTGGACAAGTGTACCAAATTTCATGATCCTAAGTGAAACTAAGGCCAATGCGGAGGGTAGTTTGAAATATTCTAGGTGGCGCTCTTGAGCCGTTTCTTTTGCAATTTTAGCCACGCCCCTAAAATATGTAATCTTTCACCAGTCCTGATGAGTCTGCCAAATTTTGTGAGTTTTGGGATATGATAAAGCCCCCAAAAAGCCAAACGTATTGTGACGGCGTTACGTCTGATTCGCCACATCGCCACGCCCACATGCTCCACCCAAAACGGTCAGTGTTGGAAAGCTTGTTACAACAACATGTCTTTGGTCACTGGACAGGCCGTCACGCTGATTAGGTAACAGGTGTCCGATCGGGACGTTCAATGTACAACTGTACACTTCCTGTTGTTAGGGGGCGTGGCTTAATTATTGTCATGATTTGACCATTCAGTATTGCAGGGGACCGGATGTGGGTCAATCACTGAAGGTTTGATGTATTAGACAGTTTTCGTGTAGGTGCTATTAGTGTTTCGTTTGTGATGGCGTTACGTCTGATTCGCCATATTGCCACGCCCACATGCTCCACCCAAAACGGTCAGTGTTGGAAAGCTTGTTACAGCAACATGTCTTTGGTCACTGGACAGACCGTCACGCTGATTAGGTAACAGGTGTCCGATCGGGACGTTCAATGTACAACTGTACACTTCCTGTTGTGAGGGGGCGTGGCTTAATTAATGTCATGATTTGACCATTCAGTATTGCAGGGGACTGGTTGTGGGTCAATCACTGAAGGTTTGATGTATTAGACAGTTTTCGTGTAGGTGCTATTAGTGTTTCGTTTTTCATGGCGAGATACCTAACTTTGAGGCCAGGCCACGCCCCTTCATCATATATGAAAACATGAGGTTTTGATCATTTGTTACTCCTGCATGTCTGAGTGATGAGTCTGCCAAATTTGGTGAGATTTAGGATATAATAAAGCCCCCAAACGGCCATTTCATTTTAGCTCCATTCATTTTCAATGGGAAAAAGATGGCCGAAAAGGCTGAATATCTCAAAAAGCTAAAGTTGCAGCATTACCAAAAGTCATAGCCGGATTGTCCTAAATGAGCTGAACATTTTGATATATGAATTGTTGAAATCGCACCAAAACTGTGCGAGTAGTTACATGCCAAAAAACGTACGGAATGAAGATAGTAACATCTATAAACTGTAGATAATAACTAGAAAAACCGCATTTCCTGCGAAAATGCACGTGTGAATGCCTTAGCGCCGCTCCGCCTTTCTCGTGGCGACCGCGGGAAGTCCAGCTAGTCCACCCTGAAACAATCTCGTGCCTTTCCCGTACCCGTTCGGCACCCAATGCACGCACCCAATTTGGTCCACATTCCAAAATGGCCGCCTTCCCATTTATCGTACAACGTTGACGCCAGAGGGTTTTCTGTGCGTCTTAGTGAATCGGGGAAGTGTACCAAATTTCATGATCCTACGTGAAACTAAGGCCAATGCGGAGGGTAGTTTGAAATATTCTAGGTGGCGCTCTTGAGCCATTTCTTTTGCAATTTTGGCCACGCCCCCAAAATATGTATATTTTCACCAGTCCTGACGAGTCTGCCAAATTTGGTGAGTTTTGGGATATGATAAAGCCCCCAAAAGGCCAAACGTATTGTGACGGCGTTACGTCTGATTCGCCACCTCGCCACGCCCACATGCTCCACCCAAAACGGTCAGTGTTGGAAAGCTTGTTACAGCAACATGTCTTCGGTCACTGGACAGACCGTCACGCTGATTAGGTAACAGGTGTCCGATCGGGATGTTCAATGTACAACTGTACACTTCCTGTTGTGAGGGGGCGTGGCTTAATTATTGTCATGATTTGACCATTCAGTATTGCAGGGGACCGGATGTGGGTCAATCACTGAAGGTTTGATGTATTAGACTGTTTTCGTGTAGGTGCTATTAGTGTTTCGTTTGTGACGGCGTGACGGCTGATTCGCCACATCGCCACGCCCACATGCTCCACCCAAAACGGTCAGTGTTGGAAAGCTTGTTACAGCAACATGTCTTCGGTCACTGGACAGACCGTCCCGCTGATTAGGTAACAGGTGTCCGATCGGGACGTTCAATGTATAACTGTACACTTCCTGTTGTGAGGGGGCGTGGCTTAATTAATGTCATGATTTGACCATTCAGTATTGCTGGGTTGCAATCACGTGACCCGGAAGTGGCGCGAAATTCAGATGCGGGGCAGGAAGTGATTTTCCCCAGTTCAAAACACAGCAGAATGGATTACAGCAAGTATGCCAAAGCCCTAAATAAACTGGCGAGGACGAGTTTTGGGTTAACCATTTAGGATCAAAAGAAGCTTTAAATGGTTGTCGACTTGTTTCTGCCCGGGTGAGTAGTGAGATGTATTATTTATTTAGTAATTAGCCTATGCTAACTACGCTATCGCTAATGCTAACAACAAGTTTAGTTAGCCCCCTGTTATTTCTATGTGCGTGGATCTACTTAAAAATAATATATTTAGCTTCTGTAAAGCCAAATTCGTGCTGGAGTTGTATGTGTTAACGTTGAGTCATATGCATTTCTACACTGTAGGTCAGAGATCTACAGTAACTCCATTAAAAAGGTAAGTTAATGTACTGAAAATATTATGATTTTTTTTGTTTTGATAATACAGTATCATCAAGGTGATCGTATCTTCTTTGTAACTTCAGATACTAGCTGGTTAAACTCAAGGTGGCCATACATGGGAGCCTCACCAGATGGAGTCGTTTCATGTGACTGTCATGGAGCCAGGGTGTGTGAAATCAAGGTAAAATTTATTTCTCAAAAGGTTTGGACTACTGCACTGCAGACTTAGCTTTTTTAGATTTTTCTACCTGGATTATTGAGCATGCATTAGGGTACTGCACTGCAGACTTTGCGCACCTCACAGTATGAATGTTACAACTATAATTTTTTACTCAAATCTTTGTTGTTTGCATATTTCACAGCATGTAGCCGTAGTTTTGGGGATGGTCTTGCAGTTTGTGGGATGTTGCCTTGTTTCCAGTTAAAAAATGTGTGACCTTTCCATCACCTTTTAAAACTTAGTCCAGATTAATACATTCTTACCTGTGGAACACACCTGGTTGACAGAGACATAAATATAGTCTCATTTTCTAACATTGGTGTTGGATAGTGAAATGAGTGAAACACAATCTTTAAAAAAGTATCATATTGAAATGTTTTGGAGACTACCGTATTTATTTTTTATGTCTAAGTTTCATTGTCTTGTCCTTCAGTGCCCACAGAGCAAACAGCATGAAGTCGGTCTGAGGATGTGTGCTGGACAGCCTGGTTTTTGTCTCGTCGTCTCGTCAAGGTTGGAGATTCTGTACAACTGGATAGGAACCATCCTTATTACCATCAGCTCCAGGATCAGATTCACATTGTGGATGTACAATATTGTGATTTTGTAGTATGGAGTGAAAATGATATTTATGTGGAAAGAATTCTGCCAGATGACCAGCTGTGGGAAACAGCAGTTCCCAAAATTCAGCACTATTTTACACATTGCATCCTACCTGAAATCCTGGGACAGAAATCCACACGTGACTAACCAATCTAAGAATCAAGAATGTTATTTGGAGTAGTTGATGAAAGGAGTTTGAAAAGTTTATACAAATTTAAACAGTTGCTCTTTTTTTCCCCAAAAACATTTGTCACTACCATAACATGTTTCAGCTACACCTGTAGCAAGCACTCTGCAGAAGGGTCATGTGATGTTGTTACATGTCATGACAGCTGTTTTTTATTTACAATAATCTTAATTGAAAAGTTAAGTATGTTAAATCAAATGATATATTTAAATCAATATGAGATTAGCTTGTGAATTTCAAAGGTGTTCTAATATGTTAAATAACAGCACATACAAATGTCATATGTCACAAATGTTGCAAAATGAGTCTACTTCAGAAAAATGTTTTTATTTCAATAGCAAAACTCATGTCATTTTAACTGACCAATATTCACAAAGATTGGTTATGGAGTTCATTGAATAAATTAAAAATATTCAACCTTATTGGGTAAATTTTTTTTTTGTCTTCATGAACAATTAACATGTACAAATATGGTCTGTAACAGTATTAGTGATTTAATTTACTTTTGATTTACTTTAAATGATAAATACATGTATAATCATTTAAACTTAAAATATTTATATAAATATAGTTGATTGAATTACTTGTCGCTCAGGCCACTCTATTAAGAATTGTAATCTTTCATGGAGAACATGAATCGTTCTAAAACAAATTCGAGACACAGTGGCTTTTGACACATTAAATCTATAGGCAAGGTCTTGAAGCTGCAGATGTAATCTGAGATGCATAAGTATCATAATAAATTGCTCAAATTTGGAGAGTGCTGACAGTGATGACATGCTGATGTATAAGGTTCACAGAGCTGAAAAATTTGCATCAAAACTAAAAAGTTGGGCAGTCCCGTATAAAACTTTGTTTTATCGTTGTTCTGGAAGGTTTCAGGAGTAAATTTAGTCACTGAGACTTTTTCCTTAAGGTCGCAGATCTCAGTTGTGTAGCCTTTCACTGCATCCTCCAGCTTTGTGAGGTCAACCATGCTTAGATCCGTCTGGCATTCTGCATCTGCAAATATTTAATTATTAAAAATTACGTTCAGAAATTCTATAAATAAATAGTATTTTTATTTATTATTATTTTACCTTTGAATCGTTCGTTTTCAGGGGCTGGTAAGCTTTCTTCACAGAGCTCATCTTCCAGACTGTTGGCCTCCTCAGTGCAGAGAAGCTTCCAGGCCTTAGCTCTTTCCCTGCGCCGGAGGGATGCTTCTGTTTGTGGCCACTCGTTACTTCTTTGGTACCCCAGGTTAACAGTGGGGGCCCAGTCTTGGGAATGTACATCACCTGCTGCACTCGGACAACCTAAATATAAGACACCACTTTAAAGTAAAACACGTAAATGCCTTTCCTAGCACTAAGCTAACCGCTAACAACATTAGCATTCTAATCGGATTTTTTCTGGGAACAACCAAGTGTTGAACCACTACACAAGCTAGGGCATAACATATCTTACCTGTCTTTCTAGTTACTGTCCAATAAAATATCTGAAAATATGATTTAAACGATACGACCCTTACCTGTAACAAAGTGGTCGCTGCAGACTCTCGTCAGTTTCTGCACCTCCTGTTTTTAGCCGTAGGTTGTAATCCACGTTTGTCGTCTTTTTTCTGTAAGTTTTTTTAAATTAATCCCCTTGTAGCATACTACTTTCGGAACACGAAAATAACTTTTATCTATCTCTCGATTAGAGCGGTTGCAACAACCGTAAACGGCACAGAATTTAGGCATGTTGATGCTGAATCAGCAACAGAAGGAAACGGCTGCGTTTACTTCCTGCCCGGGCTGCCCCGCATCTGCATTCTGTGACGTCACTGCTACGTCATCTGAAACCCAGCAATTGCAGGGGACTGGTTGTGGGTAAATCACTGAAGGTTTGTTGTATTAGACAGTTTTCGTGTAGGTGCTATTAGTGTTTCGTTTTTCATGGCGAGATACCTAACTTTGAGGCCAGGCCACGCCCCTTCAGCATATATGAAAACATGAGGTTTTGATCATTTGTTACTCCTGCATGTCTGAGTGATGAGTCTGCCAAATTTGGTGAGATTTAGGATATAATAAAGCCCCCAAACGGCCATTTCATTTTAGCTCCATTCATTTTCAATGGGAAAAAGATGGCCGAAAAGGCTGAATATCTCAAAAAGCTAAAGTTGCAGCATTACCAAAAGTCATAGCCGGATTGTCCTAAATGAGCTGAACATTTTGATATATGAATTGTTGAAATCGCACCAAAACTGTGCGAGTAGTTACATGCCAAAAAACGTACGGAGTGAAGATAGTAACATCTATAAACTGTAGATAATAATAATAATAACTAGAAAAACCGCATTTCCTACGAAAATGCACGTGTGAATGCCTTAGCGCCGCTCCGCCCTTCTCGCGGCGACCGCGGGAAGTCGAGCTGGTCCACCCCGAAACACTCTCGTGCCTTTCCCGTACCCGTTCGGCACCCAGTGCGTGCACTCAATTTGGTCCACATTCCAAAATGGCCGCCTTCCCATTTATCGTACAACGTTGACGCCAGAGGGTTTTCTGTGCGTCTTGGTGAATTGGACAAGTGTACCAAATTTCATGATCCTACGTGAAACTAAGGCCAATGCGGAGGGTAGTTTGAAATTTTCTAGGTGGCGCTCTTGAGCCCTTTCTGTTGCAATTTTGGCCACGCCCCCAAAATATGTAATTTTTCACCAGTCCTGACGAGTCTGCCAAATTTGGTGAGTTTTGGGATATGATAAAGCTCCCAAAAGGCCAAACGTATTGTGACGGCGTTACGTCTGATTCGCCACATCGCCACGCCCACATGCTCCACCCAAAACAGTCATTGTTGGAAAGCTTGTTACAACACTATGTCTTTGGTCACTGGACAGACCGTCACGCTGATTAGGTAACAGGTGTCCAATCCGGACGTTCAATGTACAACTGTACACTTCCTGTTGTGAGGGGGCGTGGCTTAATTAATGTCATGATTTGACCAGTCAGTATTGCAGGGGACCGGATGTGGGTATATCACTGAAGGTTTGATGTATTAGACAGTTTTCGTGTAGGTGCTATTAGTGTTTCGTTTGTGATGGCGTTACGTCTGATTCGCCATATTGCCACGCCCACATGCTCCACCCAAAACGGTCAGTGTTGGAAAGCTTGTTACAGCAACATGTCTTTGGTCACTGGACAGACCGTCACGCTGATTAGGTAACAGGTGTCCGATCGGGACGTTCAATGTACAACTGTACACTTCCTGTTGTGAGGGGGCGTGGCTTAATTAATGTCATGATTTGACCATTCAGTATTGCAGGGGACTGGTTGTGGGTCAATCACTGAAGGTTTGATGTATTAGACAGTTTTCGTGTAGGTGCTATTAGTGTTTCGTTTTTCATGGCGAGATACCTAACTTTGAGGCCAGGCCACGCCCCTTCATCATATATGAAAACATGAGGTTTTGATCATTTTTTACTCCCCCATGTCTGAGTGATGAGTCTGCCAAATTTGGTGAGATTTAGGATATGATAAAGCCCCCAAACGGCCATTTCATTTTAGCTCCATTCATTTTCAATGGGAAAAAGATGGCCGAAAAGGCTGAATATCTCAAAAAGCTAAAGTTGCAGCATTACCAAAAGTCATAGCCGGATTGTCCTAAATGAGCTGAACATTTTGATATATGAATTGTTGAAATCGCACCAAAACTGTGCGAGTAGTTACATGCCAAAAAACGTACGGAATGAAGATAGTAACATCTATAAACTGTAGATAATAATAAATATAAACACAATCTCTATAGTGTGAATGCCTTGTTGGCATTCACACAAATATAAACACAATCTCTATAGTGTGAATGCCTTGTTGGCATTCACACAATAATAAATATAAACACAATCTCTATAGTGTGAATGCCTTGTTGGCATTCACACAATAAATATAAACACAATCTCTATAGTGTGAATGCCTTGTTGGCATTCACACAAATATAAACACAATCTCTATAGTGTGAATGCCTTGTTGGCATTCACACAAATA
>JBBPBX010023842.1:18722-40192 GCA_038048925.1 Garcialebias charrua
ACATCGGCCATTCCTTCAAAATAACTCACCAATATAAAATATGCTGTTTTTGTATGAAAACCCAGTGACAATGATGCCTGCAGCGACAGCACAACGTGATGGCGTCATGCGTGCCTACCTGATTTGATCACAGTGGAGAGGAAGAAGTCAAAATGTCAGTGGTGTGGAAGGGTTTTGTTTCCGTTGGTGAGGATGTCGGATTCTGAAGATTTATGGATCATGTTGAGCCTCGCTAGTTGGAGATATTTTTCCATCATAACCTTACCTGAGTTACAAGCTGTCATTTCTGTCATCAATGAGAAGCTAATAGTCGATAGCACTTTGGTGAGTTTTACCACAGACATTTGGACGTCAAGTATTAGACTTGTTAGCATGATTAGACTTATGGCAAAATGGATAGACAAAAACTAACTTAACAAGTCTGTCCATGCACAGGAGTGCAGAGGATCCACACTGCAGCTAGGAACCTGGAACAAGCCTCCACAAGTGAGACAGCATCACGGATGACTAATGCAAAATAATATTTAATGCTTTTCATTTAGTATAAGTCAAAGTGCTATGCATATCATATGGCTGTTACCGAATATATGTCACCAGCTCTTACAGCTGTTACACATTTTTTGTAAAAAAATAAGCCTAAATAAGAGAGAGGGCTATGTTATGACAAAGGAACATGTACAAAATATCTGTACCGGTTATCAGCCAAATAAGTTTAAACATATTGGCATATCGGATATTGGCCAAATGTCCAATATCGTGCATCCCTAAAACAAATCTAAACAAATGAAGAATATGCAAAAGCATTGTCATCCTGTATGTTGCTGAATGATCTGAAAAACTGAGAATGATTTCATCCAAACACAACATTCCAGTATTCAAATCCAACAGGACTCTGAGACAGAAGCTGGTCCATCCTAATAGGACAAAAACCCCAAACCCAAACTGAGCGGTGTGGTTTCTGCAGGCCAGAGCAGCGAGGCCTGGTCAGCGCTCTGTATTGGAGACACTAAACAAGCTCTGCTGCACAGACACATGGCTCAGCACAGGAGAGGCAGCTCTTCAGACGAGACGTAACTCAAAGATAAGGGACACTGCTGAGGTCCAAACTGTTCATATTTTGGATAGAGAAGACAGATAATTTGAGAGCGGGGCGAAGGAAACAATTTGGATCATTTAAGAAAAAACAACTTTAAACAGAGGAGGAGCTCTCAGATTTCAGCTTCCCTAACCAACAATGGAACGTTAAACATGTCTCATGTGAGCCAGGATCGCAAAGAGCCAAATGAGTCTCCATTGTGATGGGAGTGAGATGAATGTGCATCTGAATTTAGCTGCATACATGGAGCTTCTCCTACAAGTTAAAGATTGAAGCTCTGCTCTGTCCAGTTTTAAATTCAGAAAGCTTCTTGTATGGCAAGCAAATGTTTTCAGCTGCAGAATGGACGTCCAGATGTCTTCTTTTTGATTTGTCATGTAGATGAATCTACACCAGCATAAGTTAAAGGTGATGGAGGGTAGGTCTATAATTTAGAGATAGTCTTGTATTAAATAATTAGTCATGAACATTGTTGTATTACATATAAAAACATTACTCTGTATGAAGTATTTTTAAGTAAAAAAAACAAACATTTTACACTCACTTCAAAAGACATTTGCACCACTGAGGTGTCTGGTGACAGAAAGTACTTAAAACATCTACATCTGTTGTGATTTAAAAAAAAAAACGTTTATCGCCTGTCACCATGAGAGGAGGCTGATCATGTAAATGTCTGTGTGTTTGTGACTGAATAACTAACATAACAATATAATACATGATTCTTTTTAACTGACATGCTTCATCAAGGTGATGCACTCCAAGATGGTACAGTAGTTGTTTTCTGTGTACAAGAGCTCTGTAAATGTATTTTCAGTGACTGTAACACTGTATGTAAGGTGTCTTGATGCATCACAATGTTTAGTTTACAAAAGATGATAACTGTGTATGCCAGGGGGTCACCATCCTTTTTTGAGACTGATCAACTCCAGATGGACGGAGTGACACGAAGGGTTACTTATTTGACACGTGCATTCATTTGCATTCCTCCCCTTTAATTATAGTATTAATGATAATACATTTACATATACAGGTATGTGAATATATGATGATGGACTCCTCACATAATGATTTTACCATGGCAGATATGATCAATTATTATTGATAATTAGTGATTAGAACTCTCAATCGAGAACAAGAGTTCTCAGTTTGAATCCCTTTTGGGCTCTTCTGTGTGACTCTAAATTAATCCAGGTGTCTGGAAGTGTGGATGGTTGTTTGTCTTTGTCTGTGTCCCTGTGATGGACTGAGGCCTGTCCAGACTGTCCCTGTCTTCACCCAAAGGTGAAGGTGCCAAAGTTCGCTGAGATAAGCTCCAGCCCCCACCCCAAACCTGATGAGGAACAAAGGGGACCTAATATGATTTATTATAGCAGAAAACAGATATTTAAACATCCATCCGTCCATTATAGTTTACCTGCTTCTTCCTTTTTGAGTCATGGGGGTCACTGGTGTCCATATCCAGCAGTCACTGTGTGAGAGGTGGGGGACACCCTGGACAGGTCTCCAGTCCATAACAGGGGACAAATAGAGACAAACGAGGCAACCATTCACACTCTCTCACACCTAGAGATCATTTAGAGTTACCAATCAGACTAACATGCATGTTTTTGGTCTGTGGGAGGAAACTGGAGTAACTGGAGAAAACCCACGCATGTATGGAGAGAACATGCAAACTCCACATGGAAAGGCCCCCAGACTGGGATTTGAACCAGAGTAACCTGCTCGCTGAGGCAGCAGCTCTACAAACTGCCCCATCCTTTTCCCATTATTCATCATTCCTTCTATCAAGACCTCCACATGTGAAAACACTTCATGAAGAAGACTGCTGTTTGCTCAAAGCTGCCTTTAACTCCCGCTGTCTTTCAGCCCGTCATGCCCTGCTAGGCAGGAAGTTAGCATTATAGCTAATGTGTTAGCTGGTGAAGTGTCGCTTCACATTGTGGTGATTTGATGTCGCCACAATCACCCCACAAATGAGACACGCACACATTTGTCTTTCATAACAGTAAAAAAAAAAAAAAACCTCTTCCTCCCAATCACTGAAAACAATGCTTTCTTAAGCCTTTCTGACATTTTCCTCTCTTCTCAGGGAGGTAAAAATAGTTTTTAGCTGTGGCACTCACAGAGATCTCAGTGCATCTCAGCATCATTCAGAACTTTGACTCCAGATAAGGTCGCTAAACTGAATATCAGTGGTGTGCCCCCGACCGCAAGGGAGCGCTAATGCGCTAATTGGGCGGCCGTGGCGTAGTGGTAATGGCAGTCGTCTCCCGATCGGAAAGTTGGCGGTTCGACTCCCGGGACCCGCACCATGTGTCGTTGTGTCCTTGGGCAAGACACTTAACCCTGAGTTGCTCCCGGTAGGACTGGAAAGCACCTTGCATGGTAGTCTGCCGCCACCGGTTTATGAATGTGTGTAGCATTCAATATATGTGTAGCACTTTGAGATTTTCAGTAATGAAAAGTGCGTTATAAATTGAATTTATTATTATTATTATTATTATTATTATTAGCTTATAGCGTAGCTAAATAATCTGTTAGCTTTACAGCGATTAACTAACTTTTATAATTCATAAGCGGATTTGCGCTATTTTTATTTAAAATGCAGTACCGCTAATAACTAATTATCTATCAGTAAAACCGAAAAAACTTATTTACAGGCCCGGACGACTGCTAACAGACCATATCCTGTCAGCGCCGGATGTGGTCCGTGACAAAAAAGCGTCCCCTCAGTCTCTTTACTAGAGCGAGCGCTCTCAGTTAGCAGCCAGTGTGTTACTCTGCAGCCTTATTGCTTGTTTTCGAAGAGTCAGACGAAGAGTTTTTAACATGGAGGGTGAACTTATGGATGTTTCTCAGCGGCCTACGCGACGCGTCTGGATTTTTAAAAGTATTTTGCCACTGCCCTCTTCAAAATGGCGGCCGCGACGGCCACAGAAGATGAGGACTTTCCATGAAAACATGGTAAAAACAATTATTTCTTTGCTGAGAAAAAATATATTTCTTATCTGACTTTATTTATTATTATTTATTTTTATTTATAGCACAAGGTTTTTCTGAGCTTAAGTCAGAGTCAGAGAGTCTTTATTGTCATTTGCACCGCATGTGGTACACGTGATGAAAACCAGATTATGTACACGGGGTCCCAGTTACATCCAACAACAAATGCAAGAGAAAAACAGTAATAACATCTAGAATTAACTAAGAGAAACATCAACTAGTAATACATTAAGCCCTAATGTAGTGGAAAGAAAAACATCATTATAAACAGCAGCACGAACATGAGTCTTTATGAGCAGATGGTCACAAATGAACACAGCAACAAGAAAACAGATCAGCATCAGCATCATGTGATATTTTGCAGTGTTTATTCTCATTATTTATTTATTCATGAGTCTAACAGCCTCAGGGTAGAAGCTGTTCCTCAGTCTAGTGGTTCTACATTTGATGCTCCTCAACCTCCGTCCTGAGGGGAGTGGGGCAAAGAGTGAGTGTGCTGGGTGAGTGAGGTCTTTCATGATGCAGGTGGCTCTTTTCCTGCATCTGGAGGTGTAAATGTCTGTGATGGTGGGGAGACTGACTCCAACAGACTTCTGTGCAGCCTTCACCACTCTCTGTAGAGCTTTCCTCTCTGCAACTGTGCAGCCTCCATGCCACACGTTGATGCTGGAGCACAGGATGCTCTCCACTGCACACCTGTAGAAGGAGGTGAGGACTGGGCTGCTCAGACCAGCTCGTCTCTTAACCGGTTCAAATGGTCAAATCTGCTGGATAAAAAAAATTATTTCGCCATTTGTCCTCTTCAAAATGGTGGGGCAACTGGCGAAATAATATTTTTTGACCATTTGAACCGGTTAAGCTCAGAAAAACCTTGTGCTATGACTTTATAGCACAAGGTTTTTCTGAGCTTAACCGGTTCAAATGGTCAAATCTGCTGGATTGAAAAAATTATTTCGCCAGTTGCCCTCTTCAAAATGGCGGTTAGCGTGTTAGCATTAGCATCCGCTAGCATTGGTAGTACATAAGTGCTTTTGAAATTGTGGACCTAAATAAATCAATAAGTGCTTTAGAAATAGCGGAACTAATTTTTGGATTAGCGCTGCCCAGCACTGCTGAATATACGTAAAACATTTTATTCTACGTTTTCATTACCGTATTTTCTGGAATATAGGTCGCACCCAAATATAGGTCACATTGTCCAATTATTGCCAAAGAATTGGAAAAATCCATATACAGTATAGGTCGCACCTGAATATAGGTCGCACCTACGTCAAAATGTGGACCGTGTTTAGCTCTGCTGCAAATGTCTCTTCCACAGGAGCGCACAACAAGGCTTTGAAGAAGATTAACACTTAAAAACAATTATTTGTTTGATAAAAATTATAGCAAATATGTGTCTGAGCTGAACTTTTTTTAATAAATGAATAATTTTAGCAGGATAAACACTTAAAAATATATATTTGTTAGCTGACATTATTGCAAGAGTGTGTCTCAGTTTAATTTTTGTTAATAAATGATTACAAATCAGCTTATTTTATAAAAAGCCATAAATAGGTTGCACCTGAATATAGGTCGCAGGGCATGCAAAAATGATAAAAAGCCGCAAGCTATATTCCAGAAAATACGGTAATTATTTTCATTTCAAATCTACATCCATGAAAACGTTATTAAAAACTTAAAATTAATGACCATTTTAGGCAGTGCTCCTTGATGATGAGTGCTATTTTTAGAACATGCCGCGGGTGACTCACGTGGTCCCTGCGGGCGACCTGGTGCCAGTGGCACCATGTTGGTGACCCCTGCTGTATACGGTACAGGTAGTCCCCGAATTACGAGCGCTCTGATCTACGAGGTTCCAGACTTACGAGCTGGCGAATTTTTGGAAAAAACGCAAAAAATACTGAGTTTTCATGTGTTTTTTCACCACAGTTAGTTAGCTAAACATATGGACACACGTTTCCGATCATTTTTATGCACTCATAAGCAGTTTTTTGATGAAAAACGAGTGTTTGTAGTCGCGCTAGCGAAACCGTTCCAATTTACGAGCGAAATTCCGGACTTACGAGAGACATGGCAACCGTTCCAAATTACGAGATTTCCGGTTTACGAGCGCCTCGTTGTAACGGATCTCGCTCGTAAATCGGGGACTACCTGTATTCAGTAAACCCTGAATAAAGAAGAAGTGTCTTCCTGCACAAGCTGAGCGTCCTTTCATCATGCACTGATAACTAATCAGGAAGTGGCTCGGATGATAAGCTGTACAGCTGAGGGGAGCAGTTAAAAGGGTGGTTCAGGTGTTTAACTGGACAAACGTCCTGTAGAACTGGTTCATGTAGCAGACGGTGTGTGGACATGTCGCACGGCTCACACACTGGCCCCCAAAACTGCCGGCCCATGCGTGGTGTGCAAACAGTGTCACAGAGGGGAGCAGCTGATCACAGGACATAAAACGTTGCCGAGTTGAA
Source organism: Garcialebias charrua (assembly GCA_038048925.1). Classification (NCBI taxonomy): domain Eukaryota; kingdom Metazoa; phylum Chordata; class Actinopteri; order Cyprinodontiformes; family Rivulidae; genus Garcialebias; species Garcialebias charrua. The sequence goes on from JBBPBX010023842.1 coordinate 25,284, forward strand.
AGGCTCGTAAAGGCAGGCAGCTGCTACTGCAGACCCCATGGGCATGTGGCCGGACAACCCCCCACACACACAACACACACACACACACACACACCACTGTAACTTCTCTTTGATCTGTTCTCCCCATGAGGGCCTTCTGAGTGTTAGGGTCTAGATTATGAGATGTAAATTAGAGAAGAAAGAAGATGAAAAAGGCGATGAAACAACATGTTTGCCTGTGGACTGACGCCTGACTCTACTGTTGGAGTAACAACAGCTGAAGCATGTGGCACCTGATTTAATGGAGGTCATTTTGTTCCTGCAGGGTACAATTTAGTCTGAGAGCAGAACTGAAGGGTCTTGCCACCGAACTCCTATAAAAACAATCAGCTGGAATACAGTACCTGCCAACATTTGCTGATGGCATTGAGGGACACCTACGGTATACGTATGCACAAGTGCTAGTGAAGCGAAGCAGTTGATGGGGGAGGACATGGCTCCTCCCCCTGGAATTCAACTTAAAACTATGCATTTTTGCATAGTGCAAGTGCATTTTACTAGACTATTAAACAAAGAAGCAAGCAAAAATGATAAAATCAGTATACAGTATTATATTTTTATTGAAATCTGGAACAATAAACACTAACTGGCCTTTAAGCTGAACTTTATTCGAGATCAAACTTGAAAACTGCATAACCCATATTGGTTTGTTCTGACTGCATCATACTGCACTTGTATCACAAAATATTGTTTGCAACATATACTGTACCTTCAGTGGTGGGCAACGCTAATCAAAAAATTAGTTCCACAATTTCTAAAACGCTTATTAATTTTTTTAGGTCCACAATTTCAAAAGCACAAATGTCTTATGAAAATTAGGGGAAGCTAATCTAATCCGCTATTTATATTCGACAATTGGTAGCCGGCAGCGTTATGCAATATTTGCACTACACTGCCAACTGAAAAGTAACTAAAATGATCCTAAAAGGATGAAATTACAAAAATCAAAGGATTTATTTAATACTTTACGTACATATATTCTATTCGGCCACGAAATTAACAAAAAAGAGAATGATCTTTTAATCCCTAAGACCACTTTTAAATCTCAAATACACGGGCGTGTCGCCACCGCATTTATACATAAAAGTAACCAAAATACATAAAACGAACGACTCACCGTCGAGTGGTCGACACAAAACACACAATACAATCCTCCGGCCGCGTTAATTTTGCTTGAAACAGCGGGGTTCTCTGCGGATTTATCCAAGTAACCCAGCACAACCAGCTAGCCATAAACGTTAGCACCGAGTTCACCTCTGACCCGGAAGATGTCAAGATGGAATAGTCCATTTTTAGTAGGGGGATACAGAAATCGACCGGTTTTTGTATTGCGTTTTTAATGATCGTTTTCATCGTAACTATAATTATTTTTATGTTAAATGTACATTAACAAGCAGCAGCAATGTTAGTGATGTAGGTGACTGGCCGGGGCGGGGCCGGCGGGGCCCATGCTGATTGGGGGCCCATTCATTTGCCTACATGGACATGGTAGATCCACGTCTGTTCTCCCCTCTGCTCCCTCCCCCCCTCCGACCCTCCTCTCTGCTCCCTCCCCAAGGGGGGAAAAGTAAACAAGCAGCTACGACAGCCAGCAAAATCCCCAATAATTTCCTTACTGATAGATAATTAGTTATTAGCGGTACTGCATTTTAAATAAAAATAACACAAATCCGCTTATGAATTATAAAAGTTAGTCACTCCGCTGTAACGCTGATAAAATCTTTAGGTACGCTATAAGCGGATTAGCGCATTAGCGGTCCCAAGCGGTTTGTTGCCCACCTTTGTGTACCTTTATGTAGTAAGACAGCTGGCTACCATGAGAAACCTACCAGGTTAAAAGAACAAGAACACATAGAAAACACAAGCTTCCATCTTTAAACCACCATTTGTCCAGTAATGATGACCACAGCAAATAAAGATTAGATTATTTTACTGCTACTGGAACGTTTAGACATTTAAATTTCTCTAAAAACACAAAGAACAGCTACCACAAGTGTCATTGTGTAAAATTTAATCCCAGGCACAACTGAATGGTGCTCATCTGTCACAACTGTTGCATCACTTCTCTCACTCTGAACCATATACAGTAATAATAATAATAATAATAATGTCTTTTCCTGTCATCTGCGTATGTTTCCCATACACAGACGAAATTCGTCTCTGCATTTAACCCAACCACCTACCAGGTGGTGCAGTGAGCAGCCCGAAAGCGCCCGGGGAGCTGGAGAACTAGGTGTGCACTCATAGACACCCCAAGGTGGGTAGTGGCCGGGGCGCGAACCCGCGTCCTTCGGGTCCCAAGTCAAAAGCCCTGCCACTAGACCATATTCACACAAAACTAATAACTGAGTTCCATTATGAACCTGCTGTTCTTTATTTGCTTGTTCATCCATTTTGAAGAGAGGTTCTCTGGAACAATTAATATCTTACCTGGTGTAGATAATTATTTGACTGATCCCAGTTTGTTTAACTTTGATCAGACCAACAAGCTAACAGCTAGCAAAGGCTGCTAAGACCAAAGCATCTGCTGTCTTTTTAAAATAGCTCCAAGCTCTAAAATTGTAAAACAGTTCTTGCAAATGCTATTTTATATAATTTTTCTTTTCATCAATGTCAGTTTCTCACACATGGTTTTTTAATGAAATTGCTTGGTTATGCTGCACAAAAAGCAGCAGCTAGCTAGCTGTGGCACTGCTGGTTTAGCCTGAGGCACTTCTTGCTGAAATATCATATTTCTGCCAGAAAAACTGAGTAATGTGATTTGCAGGAACTGCTGTGAAATTATGGAGACAGTGGCACTAATTGTATAATGCGAGTGTCATGAGGTTGTGATCAGGAGGAGCCAGTGTGCAACAAGATGTGACAAACATTTCTGGAGGAAGTGGAAACTTTAGGGCCATAATATATGTCAAAATACATGATTTACTGTGTTTTTGAACAGTGACAAGTTCAACATCATTAAATGAGTGTTTTAGAGTAAATGTAACTGAAACTCATTAGGACTTTTGTAAAAACATCAACTGTTCACCTTTGTTCATGATTAAATTTGGTGTTTCGTTACAGAAATATCACCCGTTAGAGTTTGGACCTCAGCACAGCTTTTTATGTAATCTTCTCTAGCAATCGGTTTCCTCCCCAAAATTCCTCATCTAGCCCGATGCTGACTCTTGTCCTTACAATTTGTAGCTGTCGAATCTTAGCACTTTGAGATTTTTGTTAATGAAAAGTGCGTTATGAATTAAATTCATTATTATTATTATTAATAATTAAGTCTTGAGCCGGAAAAGGGTAGCATGCCCTCTCCGGGTCGGGGAGGAGGTCCTGCCCCAAGTGGAGGAGTTTAAGTATCTCGGGATCTTGTTCACGAATGAGGGAAAACTGGAGCGTGAGATCGATAGGCGGATAGGTGCAGCGTCCGCAGTGAAGCGGGCGCTGTACCGGTCTGTCGTGGTGAAGAGAGAGCTGAGTCAAAAGGCAAAGCTCTCAATTTACCGATCGATCTACGTTCCCACCCTCATCTATGGTCATGAGCTTTGGGTTATGACCGAAAGAACAAGATCTCGGATACAAGCGGCTGAAATGAGTTTTCTCCGCAGGGTGGCTGGACTCTCCCTTAGAGATAGGGTGAGAAGCTCAGTCATCCGGGAGGGACTCGGAGTAGAGCCGCTGCTTCTCCACATCGAGAGGAGCCAGTTGAGGTGGCTCGGGCATCTGGTTAGGATGCCTCCTGGACGCCTCCCTGGTGAGGTGTTCCGGGCATGTCCCACCGGGAGGAGACCCAGAGGAAGACCCAGGACACGCTGGAGGGACTATGTTTCTCGGCTGGCCTGGGAACGCCTTGGGATTCCCCCAGAGGAGCTGCTCCAAGTGGCTGGGGAGAGGGAAGTCTGGGCCTCCCTACTTAGGCTGCTACCCCCGCGACCCGACCCCGGATAAGCGGAAGAAAATGGATGGATGGATGGATCCTCATCCCGGCCGCATCACACTCGGCTGCAAACCGCTCCAGTGAAAGCTGTAAATCACGAACTGATGAAGCCAGTAGGACCACATCATCTGCAAAAAACAGAGAAGCGATTCTAAGGTCACCAAAACGGATCCTCTCAACACCTTGGCTGCGCCTAGAAATTCTGTCCATAAAAGTTATGAACAGAATCGGTGACAAAGGGCAACCTTGGCGGAGTCCAACTCTCACCGGAAACGAGCCTGACTTACTGCCGGCAATGCGGACCAAGCTCTGACACCGGTCGTACAGGGACCTAACAGCCCATATCAAAGGGCCTGGTACCCCATACTCCCGGAGTACCCCCCACAGAACCCCCCGAGGGACGCGGTCGAATGCCTTCTCCAAGTCCACAAAGCACATGTAAACTGGTTGGGCAAACTCCCACGCACCCTCCAGGACCCTGCTGAGGGTGTAGAGCTGGTCCAGTGTTCCACGACCAGGACGAAAACCACACTGCTCCTCCTGAATCCGAGGTTCGACTATCCGACGGACCCTCCTCTCCAGAACCCCTGAATAGACCTTACCAGGGAGGCTTAAGAGTGTGATCCCCCTATAGTTGGAACACACCCTACGGTCCCCCTTTTTGAATAGGGGAACCACCACCCCAGTCTGCCAATCCAAGGGAACTGCCCCCGATGTCCACGCGATATTGCAGAGTCGCGTAAGCCAACACAACCCCACAACATCCAGAGCCCTAAGGAACTCCGGGCGAATCTCATCCACCCCTGGAGCCCTGCCACCGCGGAGCTTTTTAACCACCTCGGCGACCTCAGCACCAGAGATTGGAGAGCCCGACCCAAAGTCCCCAGGCTCCGCTTCCTCAGTGGAAGACGTGCCAGTAGGATTGAGGAGGTCTTCGAAGTATTCCGCCCACCGACTCACAACATCCCGAGTTGAGGTCAACAGCACGCCATCCCCACCATAAATGGTGTTGGTCGCGTACCGCTTTCCCCCCCTGAGACGCCGGATGGTGGACCAGAATCGCCTCGAAGCCGTACGGAAGTCATTCTCCATGGCCTCTCCGAACTCCTCCCACGCCCGAGTTTTTGCCTCAGCAACCACCCGAGCCGCATGCCGCTTGGACTGCCGGTACCTATCTGCTGCTTCCGGGGTCCCACAGGCCAAAAAGGCCCAATAGGACTCCTTCTTCAGCATGACAGCATCCCTCACCGCCGGTGTCCACCACCGGGTTCGAGGGTTGCCACCACGACAGGCACCAACAACCTTGCGGCCACAACTCCGATAAGCTACCTCGACAATAGAGGCGCGGAACATGGCCCACTCGGACTCAATGTCCCCCGCCTCCCTCGGAACGTGTTCAAAGCTCTCCCGGAGGTGGGAGTTAAAGCTCCGTCTTACGGGAGACTCTGCCAGACGTTCCCAGCAGACCCTCACAATACGTTTGGGCCTGCCAGGTCTGACCGGCATCCTCCCCCACCATCGGAGCCAACTCATCACCAGGTAGTGGTCAGTTGACAGCTTCACCCCTCTCTTCACCCGAGTGTCCAAGACATGCGGCCGCAGATCAGATGAGACGACAACAAAGTCGATCATCGAGCTGCGACCTAGGGTGTCCTGGTGCCACCTAGGGTGCAACCTAGGGTGTCCATTTTAAAATATAACACAAAAAAAAACAATCACAAATGATACTATACAATATTTAGAAATAAAATGAAGGGTGGCAGAATGAAGAATAAATCTTATTGTATCTGCCCCCTTTTACTATCCGTCAACTCAAACAAAAAATCATCAACAATTAACATAATAAAAATAACTCATAATCGTAATCATCAATTTACAACTAGCACACACGAAAAACAATTTATATATATCCCTGTAATAATTTTGTTTTGATTAATTTCTTAAATATAAATAATGAAGCAGCATTTTTAATTTCAGTATCCAAAACATTCCACAAACCAATTCCTTGAATAGAGGTTGACCGACCCCTCGAACTGGTTCTATATTTAGGTTTAACAAAAATGTCTATTCCCTTTAAATTATAACAGCTTTAACGTTTAACAAAAAGTATTTGGATATTAAATGGTAGTACTTCTTTGTGAGCTCTATACATGACTGACAGAATATTGTAATTTACCAAGTCACTGAATTTTAACAACTTCAATTGGTGAAACAGTGTGCTGGATGGGTGACAATAACTTTTTCTGGTAATTATTCGTACAGCTCTTTTCTGTAACAAAAAAACAGGTTCGGTGAAAGTTTTACATGCTTTACCCCAGATGTCAATACAATAAATCATGTGTGGAACGACAATTATGTTGTACAATAAGTACAGAGCTTTATCAATTAACAGGTTCCTGACTTTGTATAAAACAGCAATAGATCTCGCTACCCTTGTTTTTACTGAATTTATGTGTTGTTTCCAAGTCAATTTGTCGTCAATGATGACACCTAGAAATTTCACTTCACTAACACGACAGATCTCGACACCGTCAATCATAAATGGAAAATCAACAGTTAGTTTTTTATTACCAAATATCATATATTTAGTTTTATCTAAATTAAATGACAATTTATTTAGATTAAACCAATTCTGTATTTTTGCTAATTCTATCTTCATAAACTCAAAAATCTGTATACTATCATGGTCAGAACAAAAAAAGTTGTATCATCAGCAAAAAGAATACATTTGAGAAGTACTGATACCTTGACTAAATCATTAACATACAGAATAAATAACTTAGGTCCAATGATGGAGAGGGACTCCACGTGTAACATTACAGAGGCTGGAGCTTGCATCATTTATTTGCACAAATTGTTTCCTGTTACTGAGATAGCTAGTTACCCACTGCAATGCTGGTCCTCACACACCATACCGTATTCTCCGGCGTATAAGTCGCACCTTTTTGCCTACATTTCTAAGCCCTGCGACTTATAGGCCGGTGCGACTTATACGTCGATTTTTCCAATATTTTGGTCATAATTTGACTTTGGTCAAAAACTCCAAAAATGGTGCAGTACCAGTTTCGGCCGCTATGGGCGCTAAGAAACCCTTTACAGTACCTACACTGTTGACATCTGCCTGGTCCAAAAATGGTGCAGTGACACAGAAGATGAAGACTTCAATGGTTTTGAATAAATAAATAAAAACCATAAAATAAATACAGTATCTGTTTCTGTCATCATTTTAAACTGAGACACGTTTTTTACTGTAATGTCAGCTAATAAAAATATATTTTTATGTGTTTATCTTTAAAGATCAACGATGAAAGACACAAAATATACAAGTTCAACTAAGACACATCAAACAAAATACTGTAGTTTTTATGTGATAATCTTGTCAAAAGTCCTTCCAAACAATTTGGCAGCCAGTCCAAAATAATGTTCATTTATTAATGAAAAGTTCAACTAAGACACATCAAACAAAATACTGTAGTTTTTATGTGATAATCTTGTCAAAAGTCCTTCCAAACAATTTGGCAGCCAGTCCAAAATAATGTTCATTTATTAATGAAAAGTTCAACTAAGACACATCAAACAAAATACTGTAGTTTTTATGTGATAATCTTGTCAAAAGTCCTTCCAAACAATTTGGCAGCCAGTCCAAAATAATGTTCATTTATTAATGAAAAGTTCAACTAAGACACATCAAACAAAATACTGTAGTTTTTATGTGATAATCTTGTCAAAAGTCCTTCCAAACAATTTGGCAGCCAGTCCATTTTGGGCAAAACACCAGTTCACGTGAGGTGCGACCTATAGGCCGGTGCGACTTATAGGCCGATGCGACTTATACGTTGATTTTTCCATTTAATTGGGCATAATTAGGTTGGTGCGACTTATACTCCGGTGCGACTTATACGCCGACGAATACGGTATTTACTCAACTTGTCGATGAGAATGGTATGATCCACAGTATCAAAGGCCTTTTTCAGATCAACAAAAATTCCAAGACAATATTTTTTTTGATCAACAGCAGTGGTAATCTGTTCAACTAATTCCATTATAGCATTTGATGTAGAAGTCTTTGCTCTGAAACCATACTGACTATTACTTAAAATGTTATGTTTATCAATGAATTGGTTTAATCTAATTACAAATAATTTTTCTAGGATTTTTGAAAACTGTGGTAGTAAGGATATTGGTCTGTAATTGTTAAATAAGCTTTTATCACCATCTTTGAAGAGAGGAACCACCTTTGCCACTTTCATATTGTCTGGAAATTTGCCAGTTGAAAAGGATAGATTACAAATATAAATGAATGGCTCAATGACATGACTCATTATATCTTTTACAAATTTCATATCCATATCAACACAGTATTTGGAACGTTTATCAGAAAAAGTTTTAACAACATTCATTATTTCTTCTTTATTTGTTTCCTTAAGAAGAATACTGTTAGTATTACTAGAGATTGAGTGATTCACTGTATTGTTTACTTTTGGAATTTTAGCTGCAAGACTTGGACCCACATTAACAAAATATTGATTGAAACCATTTGCAATTTCATTTTCGTCATAGATGTCCTCATTATTTTTTACAAAATGTTGTGAAATGCCAGTCTTTGATTTATGATTCTTTAAGAGATTGTTCATTACTCTCCAAGTAGCTTTAGTATCACCATTACTTTTATCCAATAATTCACTGTAATATTCCTGTTTACGTTTTCTTATAATACTTACTAACTTATTTTTATACCTCTTATACTTTGCTTCAGATTCTTGTGTTCTAGATCTCAAAAAACATGAGTACAAGTAGTTCTTCTTTTTGCAAGCATTTCTCAGTCCTTTTGTAATCCATGGTTGGTCAAAGTTGATGTTCCTAGTATAGCATTTTTGCACACAGTTTTTCTCGTAAATAGTTTGCAAAATGTTCATAAACTCATCATATGATGTGTTCACATCACTAACAAACACTTTTTCCCAATTTTGATTATCTAAGTCGTAGACTAGTCTTTCCATAGCTTTTTTGGATGTGTTAATTACTTTTTTCTTTTTATTAACTGCTTTAATGAAGGTTTGATCATTGTCATAAATTGTAAAAATTGGTAAATGATCACTTAGATCAGAAACAAGAATACCACCTAACAGATCCCCATGATTTATATTTGTGAAGATATTATCTATAATAGTGGCACTATGATTTGTGATTCTTGTAGGCTCTGAAATTAATGGATACAGATTTAAGCTATACATAGAATTAATGAAGGTGTTGACATTATTCGCTTCCGTTATGTTTCCAAATCGGTTTTCCGTGCTTTGTGAGACACCCGCCGAGGAGGAGACTCTTGTCAGCTCCATAGGCCAAAACGTGGCACCTGCAATTCAAATCACAATCAAATGCGTTCCAGGGGCCAGAGCAGGCAACACTGAATCCCACCGGAAACTACTGGCTAAAGCTAAGACTAAATACAGCAAAATTATTATTCACATTGGCAAAAATGACACGACTAAGAAAATTAGAGATCACTTAAATTATTGCTGCTTCAGTGTGCAACTTCACAAAACTGTCTGACTCCGTAGTTTTCTCTGGCCCCCAACTTGTCCAACGATGACATGTTTAGCCGTATGTCGGCATTCATCTGCTGGTGTCCAGGTGGTGCTCTGAAAACAATGTAGGATTTGTAGACAACTGGAATGAATTTAGGGGAAAACCCGGTCTGATGCAGAGAGATTGAATCCATCCAACCTTAAATGGAGTAGCACTTCTCTAAAACCTTAAGTGATTCAGTTGGACATCTGAGTTGTTGACAATTAACAGTCCAGTCTAGAAATCAGTCCAGAAAGCAGAGATGTAGTCTTCCACAATTCTCTACTGCTTCTTCCTAAACAATTTGTCAGCGTTACAGCGGATTGACTAACTTTTATAATTCATAAGCGGATTTGCGCTATTTTTTATTTAAAATGCAGTACAGCTAATAACTAATTATCTATCAGTAAAAATGAAAAAACTTATTTACGGGCTCTTAAATCAACCGGACGACTGCTAACAGACCATATCCTGTCAGCGCCGGATGTGGTCCGTGACAAAAAAGTGTCCCCCTCAGTCTCTTGGCTAGAGAGAGCGCTCTCTCTATAGCAGTTAGCAGCCAGTGTGTTACTCTGCAGCCTTATTGCTTGTTTTCGAAGAGTCAGACGAAGAGTTTTTAACATGGAGGGTGAACTTATGGATGTTTCTCAGCGGCCTACGCGACGCGTCAGCGCCTCATTTGCCCTCTTCAAAATGGCGGCGACCACAGAAGCAAAGGACTTTACAACAAAACACGGTAAAAACAATTATTTCTTTGCTGAGAAAAAATATATTTCTTAGCTGACTTTATAGCACAAGGTTTTTCTGAGCTTAACCGTTTCACGAAATGGTCAAATCTGCTGGATTAAAAAAAGTAGTTCGCCATTTGCCCTGTTCAAAATGGCGGCCACCACAGAAGCAAAGGACTTTACAACAAAACACGGTAAAAACAATTATTTCTTTGCTGAGAAAAAATATATTTCTTAGCTGACTTTATAGCACAAGGTTTTTCTGAGCTTAACCGTTTCACGAAATGGTCAAATCTGCTGGATTAAAAAAAGTAGTTCGCCATTTGCACGTTAGCGCATTAGTATTTAGCTTCCGCTAGCATTGCTAATACATAAGCGCTTTTGAAATTGCGGACCTAAATAAATTAATAAGTGCTTTAGAAATAGCGGAACTAATTTTTGGATTAGCACTACCCAGCACTGCTTCACAGTAACAAGGTTGGTCCTATGATGTTAAGAGAGGTGGGACACAATCTCATTTACCTTAAAGGCTCGGTTATACTCGTGCTTTGGTCTGCAAGCTGGAGCGCGCGCGGCGCTGCGTTTATAGTTTCGCCGCGTTGTTTATAGTTGACGCACGGTGGCGCATGGCAAAGTGCTGTTCTTTGAGCCCAGTCCACGGCGTCAATGGCAAAAGTCAACGGCAAAAGTCAATGGCAAAAGTCAACGGTGCGTCACTAGGCTTGCGAAGTTTCAAAAATTCGGAGGTGCGCGACACTTGCCAAGACGACGACACGCGGGGCCAACGCGCAGGGGGCGGGGACTGCGATATTGCGTCACTTTTGGTGCGCGCCCCTCGCGCGCGGCGCGTCGAGTATAAATCTAGCTTTAGGCAAACATAGAGCCTAGCCAAAGCCTTAAAAATCCACATCTCCAGGTCCAGCTGACAATGATGTGCCTTGGACTGGAGAGCTGCAAGATGTTTATCTGGACACCAACTGAGCACCTGGAGCTTGACATTTCTTTTGACAAAGACTTTACTGATTCACAAATGAAGCACCTTGAGAACTTTTACTTTTCACACATGCTTCCAACATTAGTTGATGAATTTGTTGCAAAGAAAATTAATCTCTGCCCAAAATACCTGGATCTCTAAAAAATTACAGTGAATGAAAACAAATAATGAAATAGACAGGAAACGGTCTTTAAAAACTTGATAATGAAAAAGTGACATTTAGACAGAAACATTAGTTTATTGCAAAGAAAATTAATCTCTGCCCAAAATACCTGGATCTCTTAAAAATACAGTAAACGAAAACAAATAATGAAATAGACAGGAAACGATCTTTAAAAACCTGATAATGAAAAAAGTGACATTTAGATAGAAACAGTAGTTTAATCCAAAATTAACTGATATAGTGCACACAAAAAACTAACCTTGTAACAGTCAACTATTGTACATAACAAATGAATCATTTTAGCAAATACTTTTCTAATGTAATATAGTTAACATTGCATCCTTTAAAAAAACATGTTAAGAGTTGTGTTACGTTTACAGCAAGTACACCAGTACTGTACATGTTTGAGAAAAATGTTTACATTTAATGTCTTCTCACTTCTCACTTGAAATAATCTGGCATCCTTTGCGTGTGAATGCTGGAATGATTAGATTAACACCACGCTCTTCCAGCAGGTCCCTCACTGTGAAACCACGATCACCCATCACCTGATCTCCAGCACGCAGATAGTCCAGAAACCCAGAGTTCTGTGTTATACAGCAAACCCCCGACCTACGACTCCATCGACCTACGGCAACCCTGGACCTACGAACGAGCCATTTTAAAGAATGCCATCAATGTATGGCAAAAAGTTCGTGACCTACGAACGAACCAAGTTAAAATATATAATCGAGCTACGGCATACTGGATGCACGACCTACGAATGAGCCTCATTACAAGTATATAATCGAGCTACGGCGTAACTGCGTCAGTACGGCAAGCGGCCAGGTGGGGGAGGGGATTGCCTTGGCTGTTGTTTGTTGGGCATGGGCATGACAGTGGAAAAGTACCGCCAGCGAGAGGGGGGGCTGGGCTTCCGACGGATGTACACACAGTCGTAGTGCACCTGGCGGCGGAGGGATCCGTACAGGTAAAGCGGTACTATTTAAAGGGCTGCGGCCATTTTGTCCCTCCTGGTGGTTAGTTACGGCGAGAGTGAAGACATACGACATACGAGAACGAACAAACAAGAACAACGAAAAAACAACGAAAAACAACATACGAACAACGTACGAACAGGTAATAAATTTAAATTTAGCATTTTTAGACAAAAGCGAACGTTAGCATTCATTTGTCAACGTTAGTAGCATTAATTTTCATTTTTGCTCCTTAGGAATTAGCACGTTAGCACGTACTGTACGCTAATTTTCAACGGGTCATCGAACGGGTAGGTACTGTACCTAAATTACAAACTAATATTTTTTAGAAGAAAGCAAACGTTTGCACGTTAGCATTCATTTGTGAACGTTAGCATTAATTTTCATTTTTGCTCCTTAGGAATTAGCACGTTAGCTCGTACGCTAATTGTTGAACAATGGCTCCGAAGAGACCAGCAAAGTCCGCGGACGCGGCAGAGGGAAAAAAACCACGTAGAACCATAACACTGGAGACAAAGGCAAAAATAATTAAAATGTCAAATGAGGACATGACACCATCCAAAATTGGACAGATGCTAGGGTATCCCAGGTCGACTGTGGGGACGATAGTGGCGGACAAAGAGCGCATTCTGCAACAAGTGCGTGCTTCGGCCCCTATATGGTCAACCATTATCACGAAACAGAGGACGGGTAGGATTGTTGAGATGGAAAGGTTGCTTGCGCTATGGCTGGAGGACAACACCCAGCATAGAATCCCAGTTGGCATGTCTGTGATTTGTGAGAAGGCGAGGATGATTTATAAGAGGCTGCAAGAACTAGCCACGAGTGGGGGAGGTGCAGGGGCAGGGGGGTGCACAGAGCGATCCGGGTGAAGGGACGTCTTCCCAGAGCGATCCGGGTGAAGGGACGTCTTCCCAGAGCGCTGGAGGAGGGACTTCAAGCAGCACGTCAGGGGAGTTGGAGGGACCAGAGACGTTCAACGCCTCAAAAGGATGGTTTGATCGTTTCAGGAAAAGACACAACTTCCACAACATCAGAGTGCAGGGTGAGCATTTAATTTCTCATTTTTATTTTTTAATACTGTAGGTAGAGGTAGTCCACGACTTACGAATTATTATTATTATTTTTTTTTCATTTTTCCTTTTATTACAGTGTTACAACAGCTTAACCTTGTCATTTTGTGTGCATTTAAACAGGTGAGGCCGCCAGTGCTGACCACGAGGCAGCTACAGCCTTCCCCGCAAGACTGGCTGAGATCATCAGGGATGACGGGTACACTGCCCAGCAGGTGTTCAACGTCGATGAGACAGGGCTGTTCTGGAAGCGTTTGCCAGACAGGACCTACATCAGCAAGGACGAACAAACCGCACCCGGCCACAAGGTCGGCAAGGAGCATTTGACCTTGCTGGTGGGGGGGAATGCTTCGGGTGATTGCAAACTCAAGCCGTTGTTGGTGTACCAGTTTGAAAAACCCAGGCCCTTCACAAATATTGATAAAAAACAGCTTCCAGTTCATTGGACCTCTAATAAAAAGGCTTGGGTGACGCTGGAAGTTTTTACAAAATGGTTCACCAACAACTTTTTGACACAAGTCAAGCGTTTTTGCAATGACAACAAGATTCGCTTTAAAGTCCTGCTGGTGTTGGACAACGCTCCAGGACACCTCCTGGTCTCACCGAATTGGACACCCATGTGAAGGTGGTGTACCTGCCTCCCAACACCACGTCTTTGATACAGCCAATGGACCAGGGGATTATTATTAATAATAATAATAATAATGAATTCAATTTATAGCGCACTTTTCATTAATGAAAATCTCAAAGTGCTACAAGGAGCAACAGAATTAAATGTCAATAAAACAAATAATAAAACAATTAAAATCAATAACAGTATCAGCTAAGATCAAAAGTAGAATCATGAGGAGGTAGAGTAAGCTCGGTTGAAAAGAAAGGTCTTCAAGCCGCTCTTAAAGTCAATCACAGACTGTGGGGCTCTTAGAGTATTATGCCTCTTATCAACAGGTCTGGTTCCTGTAAGGTCCCATTGTGGCTAGTTTGGGCCAGTTCCTATGGGACCGGTTTATTTCTGTACCCACTGCACGCTTAGGACCCCTTTAGTGGGCGTGAAGTTCTCCTGCAGTGGGCGGGTAATTCTCCTGCAGTGGGTGGATCATTAATATCAACGCTTCTAACCAGCTGGTGGCGCTAGTGATACATTAAGCTCTTTATTAACCACTAACACACACATTAGAAGAAGAGCTGGAAAAGAACACACAACCAAAGTGGATGAGCTTGTTTCTTTTTTGAACATTCTGCTTTGTCTGTGGCTTTTTCAGCCACAGACAAATGTTCATATACAGTATATATATATATATATATATATATATATATATATATATATATATGTATATATATATATACATATATATATATATATATATATGTATGTGTGTGTATATATACACATATATGTATATATATTGTATATACATACATGTGTACACATACAAACATAT
>JBBPBX010023843.1:0-12347 GCA_038048925.1 Garcialebias charrua
TAGTGATTGGTGATTTGTCATTTTTGAGCTCATCAAAATGTGTCTAAGTCTTTCAGATCTTTTATTATTTTAGCTTGAGAATTTTCATGTACTTTGATCCATATGTTTCCATTTCTTGTCCAAGTTTTTGTTATTTTTTTGCTCTTTTTCAACAACCTTGCTGCATGTGCAATGTTTGCGTTTTTTTTAGTTAGGTGTTCATTCATGTAGACATTAGTGTTTATGAGTTTCTTTGACTGCATCATTACCCTGTTTCTTTGTTTCCTTCCAATGAATCTGACGACTACTGATGGTTTAAGTTTGTTAGCTCTATTGGGCAGTGTGTAACAGGTGGAAATGTCTTCATGTTTAATGTTAATGTTTTTGCTATTTAAGAAAGTGACTACCTGTTCCTCCAGAAACTGCAGTTTTTCTGGTGGTCCGTCTTCAGTCGTGGTAACGTCTGCAACTACTTCTGCCGATGTCCGGCGTTTAACCTCGAGTCCAGAAATTACCAGATTCTCGCCTCTTATGTATTGTTCCATGTCATCACACTTTTGTTCCAATTGAGCTAATCGTTCATCTCTGATGATCTCCTGAGCTTTCATTAGCTTTCATTAGCTTTTTTCATTTAATAAACGGTAAGTTAAAGACTTAACAGTATGTAACTGTTATAATATGGAAGTCAAATTATGAGTCTGATCATTTGGGATGGTTATACCAAGTTTTAACAGCAGCATTCTTGCAGGTCAATTTTGTTTGTCTTTGACTACAATTTTGCTAAAGAAACGTATAACTAAAGATCATAAGAGGTTTTGTCACTTTAAGGTAAATTTGGTGTTAACATTTTTGATTCTTATAACCTTCGGTATCAGCATTCATCAGATCAATGTCTTCATGACCGGCAACTACCGTCAACCTCCACCTTACAAGCTTCATGATCAGAGAGGTAAGCATTTGATCTTAACTTTGAACTGAGAATGTTTCTGAGCAGAAATGTGGTAATATTTTTATTCCAGAAAACAAAGAAGGAAGAGGAGCAAAGAGGCCTGCTGCAAGGGAAATTGATTCCCAGCAATGAAAACAGGTTGGGGTTGAGGTCATAAGTTGCCTTCCCTCCTGTCCTCTCCGGTTGTTTTCTAAGTGGCTTTGCAGCGACACAAAAGGCTCGTCGTGAATCAAACGATGTTCGGTGTGCTGTCACCTCGGAGTGGTCTCACAGTCAAACATTTCAGACCAGTCTGCACACGGGAACACAAAGCTTCACTCTGAAGCCCCTGAGGTGTAGAGAGCTACTCCTCACCATGCCCCCATTAGCCAATTAGGCCACCCATGCGTGTCGACCCCTGCAGGGAAGAAAATTATCTTCTCCAACCCTCTCCACATCCAAACCTCCATTTTGTATTTGTTGCTCTTTTCTACAGGGAGCCACTGGATGGAGAGGGAGTGGTGCTGATCGGAAACACAGACAGACTGTGTCCCTACAAAGAGTTTACAGGAATGGGATACTAAGTGAGAAAAGTTTTAATTTATTTTCTATTAGATTATTTTTTAATTCAGTCCAAACCTATTAAAAACCGAGCATGAAGCTTCCATATCAGGTATTTAAACTTTAAACCTGCATGAAAGTTTATGCTCAATAATCCAGGTACCAAATCCAATAATTCTCAGTTAGGTCATCTGGATAGTTTCTTTATTATAGAAACATTTCACCCGCCATCCGGAGGGCATCATCATCAGTCATAGGAGTTCCAGCAAACTGTTTCTCCACCAAGCAGTAAACAGCTTAAGTGTGCAAACCAGTTTGCTGGAACCAAGATCAGTCTTAAAACTGAAAGTTATGCACCATAACTCATGTTCCCTGAAGGAAGGGAACGAGGTGCAACATATTGCTATGTGAAATTGCGCCCCGCGCGATTACCTGAAGGAATACACTCACGCCTTTATGGCCGGGGCGTCAGCGTCACGCCAGAGACCCCGCCCTCTAGGTATTTAAGATGCGGAACGCCCATCCTACTTTCTCTAAAATGCACTTCACCGAGCTTCAGCATTGAAAGGGCCAACTGTGTTGCACCTCGTTCCCTTCCTTCAGGGAACATGAGTTATGGTGCATTACTTTCAGTTCCCTTATCAGTCAGTCATTCGGTGCAACATATTGCTATGGGAACGTAATTCATTCGTAACAACAAAATTAGAGATTTTGAAGCAGAACAACTCAGAGTCAAAGTTTCAGCCTGTCTCAGTAATGCTAAACCACCACCCTCCAACATCAGTAGAGAAGAGAAAGATGCACTCACCACTCTTAGCAAGGACAAAAACATCATAATTCTCCCAGCAGACAAAGGAAGATGCACAGTGATTTTGAACCAGAAAGACTATCATGAGAAAGTTATGTCACTCCTTAGTGACGTAACCACTTATGAACCGCTGAAAAGAGATCCAGGAAGTGGTTACAAGAAGAAGTTGATAGATTGCCTGAAAATTTTGAAGCAGGACAAGGCTATTGACAGTATTCTGTACCACAGACTGTACCCAGGGGAGGCCACGCCAAGTCTGTATGGTTTACCCAAAATCCACAAACAAGGTGTACCTTTAAGACCAATTGTTAGCATGATTAACTCGGTCACTTACAATGTTTCCAAATATCTGGCATCTGTACTCATCCCTTTAGTTGGCAGCTCAGAACACCACATACAGAACACCATGGACTTTGTGGATAAGGTGAGGGATGTCATCATGGAGACTGATGAAACAATGGTCTCTTTTGATGTTACATCACTCTTTACGTGCATTCCTGTTGATGAGGCAGTAGAGGTGGTCTGTTTAAGGTTAAAATCAGACACCACTCTGAACAGCAGGACCACGCTTTCCACAGAGCAACTGTGTCAACTCTTGAAACTGTGCCTGCAGTCAACCTACTTCACATATGGGGAGCAATATTATAGGCAGAAACATGGGTGTGCTATGGGGTCGCCAGTTTCTCCTATTGTTGCCAACCTGTACATGGAGGAGGTAGAAAAGAAAGCCTTGACGTCCTTTTCAGGGAGACCACCAAGTCATTGGTTCAGGTATGTTGATGACACCTGGGTTAAAATTAAATCTCAGGAAGTCCAACATTTCACTGATCACATCAACTCTGTGGATAAATATATCAAGTTCACACGAGAAGATGTAAAAAATGGCAGGTTGGCTTTCTTGGACTGTGAGGTCTCAGTTTCTGATAGAGGAAATTTGCAAACTGAGGTGTACCGCAAACCCACCCACACAGACCAGTATTTACAGTTTGACTCCCATCACCCTCTGGAGCACAAGTTAGGAGTCATCAGGACTCTGTATCACAGAGCAGACAGTGTCCCAACCAACTCAGCAGCCAGACAGAAGGAGAAATCACACACAAAACAGGCTCTAGGGAAATGTGGATATCCTAACTGGGCCTTCCTGAAAGCAGAGAAGAAACCCAAACAGGACTCCAGCCAGCCATCAGGTGAAAAGAAGGAACCCAGACCCAGACCAGTGGTCATTCCGTATGTTGCGGGAGTTTCAGAGACATTGAGACGTTTATTCTCTAAACACAACGTCCCAGTGGCTTTTAAACCCCAAAATACATTACGGCAAAGACTGGTTCATCCCAAAGATCCAGTCCCCCGGCACAAACAGAGTAATATTGTGTATGCTGTTCAGTGTCAGGAGGGCTGTGATCAGTCTTACATTGGGGAAACTAAACAGCCACTGGCCAAAAGGATGGCCCAGCACAGAAGATCAACAGCATCAGGTCAGGACTCTGCAGTCTACACTCATCTCCAGGCCAGCGGTCACTCTTTCAAGGATGAAGATGTTCACATCCTTGATAGAGAGGAACGATGGTTTGAGAGAGGAGTAAAGGAGGCCATCTTTGTGAAAAGAAACCGTCCATCATTAAACCGGGGTGGAGGCCTCCGGGTTCAGCTGTCTCCCTCTTACAATGCTGTGATTGCTAGTATCACTCAGCCCTCTGTGAATAGCAAACAACCATCAGGGTGCTAATGATCCATTGTTAGGCTGATGGCCCTCCTTGATCATGTGAGCAACTGGTTTCAGGCTGTCATCAGCCAACTGGTTGTGCAACACTGTGAGAGGGTGCTATTTATAAGACTGAGCTGAATACAGCAACTCAGACTGAGGAAGTCTTTCGGACGAAAGACGAAACGTTTCTACATTTTTTTTTTTGTTGCTTTTTTTGTTTTATTTTTTGAATGTCCAGAGGACCAGACTTAGCTTTTTTAGATTTTTCTACCTGGATTATTGAGCATGCATCAGAGTAATTCATTCATGCTCAGTAAAATGCACGTTAGTGTGAACGTATGCCTTTATTCATTAGGCATCTCACGGTTGCTCTCTACTGTGTGTTAGAGAGGACAGCCTGAGTGACATCACACACAGTAACGTCCAAACTGTAATGTTTTACAAACATATTTGTTGAGCTCCAGTTCGCAGCCGCACAGATGTCTGCAACTGGTACACCCTTGAACAATGACCACGAGATGGCCAGGCCCGGAGTAGAGTGAGCACGTACTCCAGAGGGCACCTGTTGACCTTTGCTACTGTATGCCCTTTTTATGGCCTCAGTCACCCAGTGTGAGAGGCGTTGCTTTGAAAGGGCCCTACCAGTAGCTGGGGCCGCAAAACACACAAACAGTTGGTTTGTTTTCCTCCAATCAGCTGTTTTCTCCATGTAAGCACTTAAAACCCTCACAGGGCAGAGTGCCCTCAGCTTTTTCTGTTCCTGAGTGAGGACAGGAGCAGGAGGAAATGAAGAGAGATCAAAGTACAGACTTCTGGGGTTCAGAGTCAAGACCTTAGGAATATAGGCAGGATTAGGCCTTAGGGTGACCTTTGACCCATCAGGGTTAAACCTGGTACACATTGGGTGCACGGACAAAGCATGGAGGTCACCCACACGTTTCGCCAAGCAAAGAGCCAGGAGTAGAGCGGTCTTATAAGATAATAAATCTATCTTAATGTCGCTTAGTGGTTCAAATGGGGGATCACAGAGAGCCCCCAAAACCAGACTGAGATCCCATCCAGGGGTCAAGATCCTGCTGGGAGGTCTCTTCCATAGTACGCCCTTCATGAATCTTATCATGAGCGGGTACGCGCCAGGCATCCTGCTCCCCCAGCCCTCGTGACAAGCTGAAATTCCTGATAAAAACACTTTAATGGTTGAGAATGAATGACCTTTCTCCAGCAGATCCTGAAGAAAAGTGAGAAGCTGGACCAAGTCACAGGAATAAGAAATAATATTTCTTTCCATGCACCAAGCTTCAAAAATACGCCATTTTCAGGCGTAGAGAGATTGTGTTGACGTAGCTCGGGCGTTTTGAATGGTATTTACCACGTTCTCGGGCAGGCCTGAGGCCACCAGTTTGTCCCTCTCAGCAACCAAGCTGAAATTTGTCACAGTCCTGGGCATAAGCAGAGAGGCTGTCCCTTCAGGTGACGTAGCGGGTCACCGGAGAGGAGCAGGTGGCAATGCAAGATCACCCTCAAAGGCCCCGGTCCCTGTGGTCCCTTGAGGGCCAACCAAATTGGGGAGGAGGCCCTCTTGCAGATGTGTTACCATACCACCCGTACCGAGAGTGTTGGAAGGCAGGAGCAACCCGCTGTCTCTGTTGGACAAAAGCGGAACAGAAAGTCTGCTTTTCCTCTTTTTATAGAGAGTTACGGTCCGGAGGGTGTGCAAGTTTTGTAAACGAGCAGACCTCCTGATCCCAGCCCGTATCCTGGTTGGGTCCGGTTCACTGGCCTCCGTCTCATCAGTGCCCTGGAGCCTGATGAACCTCCAGGGAGCTATGTTTCCCCTGGTGGGGGGATGTCGTTTAAGATCAGAACCGATTCAGTGCAGCGAGCACGGTCACACGCTGCAGGATCATTGCCTGTGCAAGGTGTGTCGCTCATGGAGGTTAAAGGGACAGTTTCAGCATAAGGATGTGAAACTGTTCGAGACAACCCTTTCTGTTGAGCAGCTTTAAGTTTGACTGGTGACACAAAGTCCAGTCCCCTTTGATTAAAGAGAAGAGGAGTCTGACTTAGCCCTGGTGCCATTCCTGCTTTGCATTGAATGTTCACAAACACTGCAGCGTCATCACCGTTTCTTTTGTGAATGTGTGAGACTGGTTCGGGCCTGTGGGCCTCGGTCGTGACCCCCCCGTCATTCATTGCTGGACTCCGTTGAATAGGAGCTGGTGGCCAGGAAGGTACGTTGTCATGGTTACCAGGTTCTGTCGGCGCGCTCCCCTGGCGCTCGGACGTGTCACAGGTATGTTTGATTTGTGTATTGTCGACCTCGTGGTTTACAACGGGGCGAGGGTTGGAACACGTGACCCTCCTCACCTGTCCCTGTGAGGACTGACGGACCTGTTTGCAGATGCCTCTGGCTCTGTCTGCTGCAGACAGTACTGAGGCTGCCTGCTGGGGCTTATTGATTGGCCTATCACCCCGTGAGCCACGAGGGAGGGGGGGATGATGGCCCCCCACCCTTTATATTGACTGGAAAAACAGAGGGGAGCTGTGTTGTTGATATGACTGTGTTTTTTTTTAGTCAAGATACAAAGAAGAGGTGTTTTTTTAGCTTTATTTGTGCTTTTGTGCAACAACATATTTGACTTTATGTCACTCACAGCAGAACATTCATGATTCATGCATAAAATAATAATAATAATAAATTCAATTTATAACGCACTTTTCATTACTGAAAATCTCAAAGTGCTACACATATATTGAATGCTACACACATTCATAAACCGGTGGCGGCAGACTACCATGCAAGGTGCTTTCCAGTCCTACCGGGAGCAACTCAGGGTTAAGTGTCTTGCCCAAGGACACAACGACACATGGTGCGGGTCCCGGGAGTCGAACCGCCAACTTTCCGATCGGGAGACGACTACCCTTACCACTACGCCACGGCCGCCCTATAACAAAGTCATCAGCTTTTTGTATAGTTCTACAAAAAAAGTTTGGACATGTGAAGGTTAGATCCCGTACCTCGTGGGTGGATGAACCTGTAAAGTTAAGCAGAAGGACCGTTTCATCAGGCACGTTTCTGTCTTGTGTCCCGATTCGCCGAGGAGGTCCTATGTTGGACCACCTGGCGGGGAACTAATCTGTTTTTATTCCAGGCATGTTCGGCCCATGGTGGGTGGTGGTCTCTGCCGGTGCTCGCCCTTTTATGCCGGCCGCTTTTGTGGTGTGACACGTGAGGCTGAGTGATGTCGAGGTTGCACAAGCCTGTTCCCAGCTGATTCCCTGTGGAGGGGGCGGGGGCAAAAGCTCTCCTGGGGATGCCTTCTCGGAGAGCCTCCGCCTGTTTTCGCCTTTGGTCCAGCCTGGTCTGAATTTGATCCAGAGCCTTTCTAAACAATCCTGTTGGCTCTATCGAGTGGTGGAGAAAAGTAATTCTTTGTCCCTTCGGGAGGTCAATTAGGGTCATCCACAGATGGCGTTGTACGATAACCACCTCAGCCAGACCTCTGCCTTGTGCAATGGCTGCTGTCCCCATCATGTGGAGCACAAAGTCTGTTGCCCTGCGGGCTTCCTCCAGCACGTCGGTGGCAACCTACCTGTCTGTCGTTACCTGGAGCTCCTGCAGTTTTTCAGCCAGGTAGGCTTGTATCATGGCGGACGCGTTCATTACGTAGCATTTCTCGAGCAGAGAAGCCGATGCTCGACAGGCTTTGCTGGGCAAAGTCGGTTTCGTCCCAGATGACTTGGAAGCCAAATGACACGCCAGCGTGTCCTCCATTTGTGGCACATTGGCTATTCCCGCTGCTTCCATCCCATCCACGTCGAGCAATTGCGAGACTGGCAGTAGTATGGGAGCCCTGGGCTCAAGCCAGGTGTGAGTCGGCTCCGTGAGAAAATCTGGGAAGATGGGCATTCTTTGACTCGTGAGGGACTGCTGCTTCATGTAAAAATAATTTCCTGCCAACCTCGTGACTTGTTGACGGGGTAGATGTTCAGGCCACAGGATTTGCAATGCGTCCGTTGCTCTGCGACACAAGTCGAACAGAGCAAGGATCGAAAAGTCAGTCTCCGGGAGCACAGGTGCCGGGGTATGAGAGAGGTCTCCCCCCTGCTCGTCGTACTCGATGTCGGCGTCGTCCGCAAAGAATTCACCTGAGGCTGATATTGAGGTTTCGTCCTCGTTCATCATGCCTCGTGTATCGAAGTCGACTGTCAAGTCTCCGATGGGAGCCAGCGTATCTGGGCTGTCACTCCATTTGACTCGGGTGCTGTCCTCCAGAGCCATGCTCTCGAGCTCCGGAGTGGGAGTGAGAGGCTCAGTAGTGTCCGGGTCTGTTGGCGCCGCAGTAGCGCCCATGGCTTTGGCGAAGAAGTCCGCCCGGTGCCTCCTCACCGCCTCCAGCATTTGGCTGCAGTATGGTCATGAGTTGGGTGTATCCAGCGCCATTTTCGCGTGCATCCTCCCCAGGCAGACAGGACAGGCCTCATGGATGTCCGTCGCTGAGAGGAATAAACCAAAACCGCTTGGGCAGGCGCGCGAGGTTGGACTCACCATCCTGCTAGTCTTTTTCGGAAATCTTGGCTTTCGCTTTCCTTTCTCAGGAGCCATGTCCGAGAGAAGACAAGCAAGTCTTTCCAAAATTCTTTTTCGAGACATCTCCTCCGTCACGTCGCTTTCTGGCTAGCCTGAAACGAATTTTAGCAGAGATAGCGATGTGACGCAGTTAGCGTCGTCGAGCGAAGCAGTCTGAGGAGAGAGGAGAAGAAAAAACTTTGGGGTTAAGGAAAAATGTGCCGGACTAGCTTTCGCTAGCCCAGTAGTATGCAGGAAGAATTATCTGTACGCTCTGCGTAGGGAGCAAGCTCACCTCTGGTCGAGCGATGAAACAACAGAGAAGTCCCGTGAAGAGAAGTTCAGGTTTAGCGAGGTGAAGGGCAATAAGAGAAAGTATGATGGGCGTCCGCACCTTAAATACCCAGAGGGCGGGGTCTCTGGCGTGATGCTGACACCCGGCCATAAAGGCGTGAGTTTATTCCTTCAGATAATTGCGCGGGGGCACAATTTCCCATAGCAATATGTTGCACCGAGTGACTGACTGATAAGGGAACTGGAGAATGTGTCAGCCCTACAAACAGAGACTGGAAGTTGGTTCCATAAGAGAGGAGCCTGATAACTGAAAGATCTTCCTCACATTCTGCTTTTGAAAACTCAAGGAACCACAAGTAAGCCTGAAGTCTTAGATTGACTTAGCTCTGTTAGAAAAATATGGAACAATAAAATATCTATTATAAGATGGAGCTAGGTTGTTGAGAGCTTTGTAGATTAGAAGTAAGATTTTGAATTAAATTTTGGACTTGACAGGGAGCCAATGGAGTGAAGCTAAAACTGGAGAGATATGATCTCACCGACAAACTCCAGTTAAGACTCTGGTAGCAGCATTTAGGATTGACTGAAGACTTTGTAAATATGTATTTGGACACCCAGATATTAAACGATTTAGACCAGTTTAGAAGTGATAAATGCATGAACCAGATTTTCTGCATCATTTTTAGATAAAATCTTTCTAATTTTAGTGATATTACGCAGTGTAGTGGACCTACACAGGGTCAAAACTGATGTGGTTTGAACTGTTCCAGTGATGACCTTTGCTGACCTTTCAGTAACCAGACTTTTAACACAATTAATTTTATTAGTTGTAATCTGAGAACATAGTCACCAAAAGAGACTATTTCTATCTTTGATTTTGTGCTAATACAAATATAATCCGAGCATCACCTGTGTTTATTCATGAGCAATGTTGTAATTTACAATATGTCTTATGATCACATATGTTTTTATGCTATGTTATTATGTAATGTGAAACATCACTGTGTCCACTGCTGTATGAAAGTTGAAGGCTCAGGTCAAAGAGACCCGGCCGTTTTATTTAGAAAGGAAGAAGACAGTTAATCCGTTGTTTTCATGAGAATGACTCCAGTACTCTCTGTCTTTTCCAAAACATTTTCACTCTGCTCTGACTCTCACCTTGAATTCTGATAACGTTAAAGTGAACCCTTTGACGTGTCTCTGTTTCTCCTCTCTTCACTTCTGACCAATCAGAAGACTGTTTTCTGGTCTCAACACTTTTAGAAAAAACGTTTGCTTCGGTGAACGTTTTGTTTTGCTGGGAACTTCAAGACATGAGGTTGTCCCAAAGAGCTAGATGAATGTCAGTCACGCTAAGGACACGTCATTCAGTTAAGGACTAATAACATGTTGTTATCAGTCCACTTCGAACCGAGCGTACAAGCTCAGAACTTTGAATTAAATTCCTTTCTGGAATAAGTTATCTTGAAGTCAACCTGGAGCTGACACCATTTTCTGATGATCGACGCGGATCCCAGGAGACGTTGAAACGTAAACAAGAACCGGTTCGGACGTGCTGGACCTGCAACGATTCTGTACGCCTGAAAGGCTGGTGCCATCTCTTTATCAGACTAGTCGTCAAAAGGTAAAGAACTGTTTACAAATGTACCTGGAATTTAGCAGAAGTCAGATGGAAAGTGTCATTTCTGGTAACATGGTCAAGACCAATAATTTCCTCTTAACCTCTCCCTATTCCTCTTAAATCTCTCCTTATTTCAATCTCTGGTAACTATATTTAATCTAAAGAGCCACAGACTAAGTATAATGACATCCTGTATTTATGTCTGTTGTGTTGCAATTTAAATGTGCTGACGTGTTAAATTGCAAGAAAGTGAAAATCTATCAATCAAGTGTAATGGTGTTAATTTTAGTTGATTTATTTTAAATAAATGGTAGTGTCTCCTGGCATACCAAACTAAAATCAACGTCCCTGTCACTTAATGGCTTTATTTATTTGTCCATCATAAAGATCACAGAAATATTGGGTAAACTGAAAAAGAAAAGAATCCGTGAAATTACTATTCAATCTGAATAAGTAATTAATTAAGGATAAAGAGGTCAGCTTAATACTGACCCCCCTTAAAATCCTTTACATAGGAAAGACACAACTTGTTCCTCCAATGTCGGTGCTCATCCTGGTCATTTCCACTTGGGTCTTTGGATCTGTGCTTGACTTCAAGTCCAGACAATACTAGATTGTCCAATCTTGCGTCCTGCTCCAGATCATTGATTTTATTTTCAAGCTCAGCTATTTTGTTGCCTTTGTTACTTATTTGGATTTTTAATTTATTTACCTCATCCACCAAACCCACCATAGATTCATATTGAGTTGCTAATTTTGTCAGTTCGGCACTCATGTAGTTCAAAGATCTCTTGATTTCCTCCATGTCATCCGAAGTTTCTAATAATGGTTCCTGCTTCTTTGGGCCTCGTCTATTCGACGACATTGTTCAGCAGATTCAGATGATTTTATGTTCAATTGTTAGTAGGATATTTCTACTACGAGTTAGTGAGTTAGTGTAAATCCACAAACCTTTAATTTCGTTAGTAGCCACGGCGCAGCAATCAACCAGGCCTGGAGTCGATGCTTTAGGACGGAGTAAAACTGTCCCAACAGTCTTTAGGAACACCACGGCACCTCAGCCACGACTAATTTGCCAGCGGCTAACTACTAGAGCGCAACGGCTCTCAGCGGAAAACGACGACTCCTGTTCAAACAGCAGCATGCGTAGATCGTCCACTGCCAGCTGGATTCACCACCTCGAACAAACAATCTGACAGCGCCCCACACAGTCCTCCAAGGCCGAATCCACGTCCACCCAACCAGCCTGACAGACGTCGTCCCGCGTCGTCCACCACAGGCCCGCCCGGAGAAGCGGCGGCCCCCACCGGAACATCACGCACCCAAACAGCTGATCAGATGACGTCACCACGCCATCCATCCACTAACGCCCCAAGCGCGCGGCGGCCTCCACCGGAATCCCAGCTCCCTACCAGGACGGTCCACCGCAGCCCAGTCATCCACCACAGCAGTACAAAATGACTAACTCTTTCTAATTTTCTAACTAATACAATACACATTACGTCATTTCATATATATATTTTTTAACACATTCGTTTTGATCATTTTCTTAAATGTAAACATTGACTTGGCATTTTTAACTACATTCTCCAAGCCATTCCATAATCTAATTCCCTGGATTGAGGTAGAACGTCCCTTCAAACTAGTTCTGAATTGTGGTTTTACAAACATCTCTGTCCCCTTAAGATTATAACAACTTTGTCTTTTAACAAAATGCATTTGGATATTTAAAGGTAATGCATTATTTTGAGCCCTATACATAACTGATAAAATATTATAATCTACCAAATCATGGAACTTCAATAACTTCAGTTGATAAAATAATGTACTTGATGGATGACGGTAATGTTTTCTAGTGATAATTCTTACAGCTCTTTTCTG
>JBBPBX010023843.1:19932-40191 GCA_038048925.1 Garcialebias charrua
TATATATACTTTTTTTTTTTCTCCCCTGGATGCTCAATTTCACACTTTTTTTTTTTGTTCTCACAGCGTAAAGGGTGGCAAGGCAAGGTGACATTTGAAAAGTACATTTCCCACTTTGCTCTGTCAATCTGTTCTTTTCTCTTAAAGACAGCCCTCTCCACATCCATCCGCACACTGCAGTGGCACTGCGCAGATGGAGAGGGCACATCCTACACTCACCTCTCCCTGCCCACTGACAATTAGGTCTCTGGATGCTTCCAAGCTCGTGTGTGTTTTCCTGACTAGAAAATGACCTCTGGGCCCTTAAATGACATTCTTACTGGCTGCTGTGCTCCAAGCTCGTGTGTGTTTTCCTGACTAGAAAATGACCTCTGGGCCCTTAAATGACATTCTTACTGGCTGCTGTGCTGCCCAAGGGCCCATTAAGAGTCAAAACCAACATCAGATCTGTCACATACACCCACATTGATGAGCGGTTGGACATTAAACTACCTCCCCCAAATGACAGGTTGTCAGCACCTGTGTCAAGATGATCAATTGGCAGAAATTCTTAAAACCTTATCGCTAAATCTGCTTTTATAGATTGGCTCAAATAAACCACTATCATAAATATACAGTATATTAACGTTCAGAGATCTATATGTCTGAATTCAATTCAATTCAGTTCATTTAAATAGTACCAAGTCACAACAGAAGTTGTCTCAGGACACTGTACAAAAGCATTTACATACATTAGAAAAGACAACTAGTAGTTTTTTATTCACAGAACTAGGCTCCGGACGAGTGGCCATCCGCTTTGACCGGCTGGGGATTGAGAGGACAGGAAAGAGAAACAAACAAACAAACAAACACAGAATGACAGATCCAGGTGTACTTTCTGTTGAAGGACGGACAAAAAAAGAAAAAAAAAAAACACATGTTAAGGATAGAAATAATTATAAATACAAACAGGAAATGTGGTAAATTTGTCCTCCAGCAGACTAAGCCTATAGCAGCAGAACTAAGGGATTGCTCAGGAAACCCATGTTGACACTTATACCTACCTACCTTCCTTCCCTGTTTGCTTGCTTACTTACTTACGTACTTAAACGCTTACGTACGTACATACATACGTACTTACGCACTTACATTCTTATGCACTTACATCCAAACTTACTTACGTATAGTGCTTGCTTACTTACTTACGTATGTACTTACTTACGTACTTACTTACGTATGTACTTACTTACTTACGCACTTATGTAATTACATACTTACGTATGTACTTACTTACGTACGTACTTACTTATGTACATACATACTTACGTACTTTCACACTTACTTGCTTACTTGCTTACATACTTACGCACTTACCATACCATACCATACCATTTTATTTATAGAGCACATAAAACAGTCACAAGGCCAACCAAAGTGCTATACTTACTTACTTACTTACGTATTTACATACTTACATACTTACTTACTTGCATATAGATTTTTTTAGATCAGAACAAGGTTTATTATTGTTCTACAGAAATACAGAGAGATTACCGTATGTATGTATGAATCAATGCTTTTTAAAAACAAAAGATGGTTTCAGAAGAAATACCAACGCATACCGTACTTAAGTTTAGATACACCTGTATTTTTAGGATATTTGGGATTTCCACAACTTATGATGAAATGTTTCACAGTACGTGGTTATCCTTCAGCCTGAGGCATAAAGAAACACGCAAACAGCCTCTTGTAATCTGTTGATGCTCTGCATTTATTTTGAATGCCCATTGAGGGGTAATTTGTTGTTTTCTCACCATTTGGCATCAAAATAAGATTGAACGTGATGGAGCGTTTTTCACCACATCTCCTCAGTGACTGAGTGCATCAAGGGCTGGTTGGACGGAAAAGTAAATGTTACACATATGAAGGACCTATATTGCACAAAAATATAGAAATACTGCCTTGAAGCTGATGAACGCTTTTTAAAAACAAAAGATGTTTTCAGAAGAAATACAACCTTATACTTAAGTTTAGAGCAGCTCTTTTGTAATTTGTGATGTTTGATTGGCATGACATCCAGAGACGACTCTTAATCTATCAACCATAAGAGTAACAATCACTGGTGTCGCAAAAGCCATTACTCTTAAAGTTCCTATGAATGCACACACAAGCATCGACTTCAAGTGCCTTTTGCTGATGGCTTGTGATCAACAGAGAAAGATTGTGCTCAAGGACTTGTTGAAGGTTGCTGTGTGCAGATCTGTGATTGCTGTGTAAATCGATTATAGCGGCACCTCCCTCGGAGGACGCTGCCAGGCAGCACCAAGCAGCACTTCAGAGCCAAAGTGTGCGTTTTGAATTGCGATTGACTGTTAAACAATGCATTCAAACACAGTTAATCTACACGTGCTGTATGCTAAACATGCTCACAATGTCATGCTTCTTCTGTCTCAAGCGCTCATGCATGCAATCAAACGTGCATTCATTTTACATTCGGCTAGAGGGATGTCATTAGTCAATCCACAAGCAGCTGAAGCGGTGACTGACTTGAACAGGGAGGATAATGGGATAATACCAATACAAGTCAACTAATAATGCCTTAAAAGTCATGGAGAGGTATCTTTAATTGTATGTCTGCCTTCTTACTTTAACTTCCTAAGATGTTTTAAAGATGACACATTGATAAATCTCTGTAACTGACAGCAGGACTCTGACCTGGTGCACACAGACTGTCAGGTGGAGGCTGCGTTTGGAAGAAAGACAGTTATGAAGAGCATGTTGAAAGGGTGAGGGATGTAACGAGGACACAGGATTTAAAAGAATAAAACGAGAGGCAGCTTGAAAGAGAGTGATGTCCAGAGGGACGAGAGCGGTGGGACGAGGAGAAAGTGAGCAAAGCCAGGTGTAGTTGTTTTCAGTCTTCTGAGGAAGGGCGCTTTGTCAGCTCAAACAGACTGAGGGTTATCTGTCTCCCCCAGCTGTGCCGCCCAGCTGTCACAAACCACTGTGCCTCCACTCTGTCCTGGCATCCTGGCATGCCGCTCCTTCTGCCCACCATTATCTGCCGGTGTGTGCACATCTCATATTTGCCTGATTTTTCAGGTGCAAAATTAGCATGTAAATTAGCATATTCAGGTAAACAAATAAGTTTTGTCATGCCCTACTCCACACCTTCAAGCCAGTTGAACTTGTTCCTATACTTCCTTTAGTTGGTGACCAACTCTGATGTATTTTTTGCATTCCAGTTATGCAAGTTTTGTCTCAGTGCAAAATGAAAGTTTTCTATACACAGCGAATCAGTCTGCCATCATTTCCCATTGGAAGTCACACGCCTCCCCCAGACACGAGGCCAATCTGTAGTCCCCTCGGCTGCTCTCGCCACCCCATCTCCACTGGGTAAGAGCCTCAATTACCCAGAGTCTATCACTGCAAACAGCCACTTTGCAGCCAACCACCTGTGACTTGGACTATGGGAAGCTCTGGCTACAGCATGGCACTGTGGCGGGAGAACAGCCAAAGCCATAGGCTGGGCAGCCAACCATTGATTAAGGGAATCAGTATTGATTAAGTGAGCAGGGGACATCTGGAATGGACCAATTTATGTCCCCACATCAATTATTCAAATGGCTTCCACTGAATTGGATTAGAGGACAATCTTCCTGCCATCATTTCCACCATATACAATCTGCACTCTCGCAGCAAGCTGTTGTCATGAGTCTGCAGACAAGTCATCGCAATGAATTATAAACTTTTAGGTCAAGCTGGGAGTGTGCACGCACAGACGAGCCAGAAAAAGGCAGGTGCTGAGCCATTAATGAGCAACCCATAAAGAAGCAAACAGATTAAAAACTGTGGGGCTTCAATGTTGATGCACTGTTTTTCACATGCGTTATATTTACTGATTGAACTGATCTGATGTGCAGCTTCAAAAGGTGCATCGGGACATCTCCAGGACAAGTTCTTTTAATTTAGTGTTAAATCACTGATGCTTAACGCCAGCGCTGGCCCACGCTGTGTTGTTAGATTTGTTTCTCAGTTTGTCCTTCTGTCTCGTGTGTTGACATCTTTACGGCTTGAATGCTGCACAGAATGGTGTATCCTGCTGAAGTCAAGACCAGAGGGTTATTCATATTCATAATGTTGTTGCTGGAGAAGCTGTGAAAATGTGTGTGGCTTTGTTCACGTAAACTGTGCCATTTTGGGCTGGGGTGTTTGTGTGGGTTCTTTGTGTTTGTGTGCCTGGAGGGATTTCTCTTTGTGTCTCGTCACTCGTGCAGCCGTCAGCTCACAGAGACCAGACCTCGCACTGAGTCCAGCTGATGGGCTTCCGTCCATTGTGGGACATGAACATGGTGGCGGTATGGCTGAACCAGGGACAACAACCCACAGGTGGCTGACTGTGATAGAGGGTTGCCCTTTGTCTGCTGCCACACCAAAAACATTGATACCTTAAAGTGTGGAGACATATTTCACACGTGGTCATAAAGAACATTTGAATTTGCATTCAGCGTCCATAAATCTGTTCCTTTATTCACTATTGTCTTGATGTCACCTGCCGCCAAAAGATGAAGGCAAATTAAAATATTTGTTGCATGTGTCTGTGTGCTGAGCTTTGACAGATTGCAAACTAGCTTAGTTAAAAATGTCTGTGTAGATTCAACTTTGTCTGTTTGCAAAATATTTTTTTAAATCACTAAAGAGAATTTATTGAAACTCTCAGAAAATTATCAATACAGTTGAGCATGCATCAGGGTATCAATACAGTATTTTCTGCCTGATAAGTCACACCTTTCTATAAGTCGCTTTGTCCAATTATTGGCTATAAATTGGAAAAATCCATAAACGTGTCACACCTTTATTTAAGTCGCATCTATTATGCGTCACCGCTACGCGACGCGTCAGCGCGTCATTTGCGCTGCTGAAAATGGCAGCCACAGAAGCATGCACGGAAGGACTTTTAACAAGATTAGCACGGTAAAAACAATTATTTGTCTGCTGAAAATTATAGCAAAGATGTGTCTTAGCTTAACCGTTCCTTAATAAATTCACGTAATGGTCAAATCTGCTGGATTTAAATTGTTTCGCTTTGACGTCTTCCAAAGGGTCGCGCGCTACGAAAATAAATTATGAATAAATCTAATTTTAGCTCAAACAACTCCAACAGCTAACAGTTTGTAAATGACCACCAAGTAATTACTTTCTGTAAGTTTAAAGGAAATCTGCCATGTGCTTTATGAGCTATTCACTGCACCATTTTTTGCCTAAATGAAAAACGGTCATATCTGAGCGGTTCGGATGTTATCAGTCCATTAAATGGCCCCTATCATTTTTTATCTCACCCATTCCTATCGCTCAAAATGCCCCTACTGTACCTACTAGTAGGTTTAAAGGTACGTTGTCACCGTTGCAAGCGATGACAGCAGGCTCCCTCTTTAGCAAAGTCTTAAAGTTTATAGTAAAGCCTCTGGCGTTAGGTTTAGGGTCTTGGTTAGGTTTAGGCACAAGGGTAAGGGGGTTAGGTTTAGGGTTGGTCCTCTGGGTAAGGTTTAAGGTTAGGTTGAGGGTTAGAAAACTGTTACATAAGCTGAAAAAAACAAAAATGCTACACTTCCGGGTTGCCGGAAACACGCTGCCTACTCACAGCGATTATACCACTGATAACGTTATGTTTAACATGCTAGTAGGTAGTAGGCAGTGCTGGGCAGCGCTAATCCAAAAATTAGTTCCGCTATTTCTAAAGCACTTATTGATTTATTTAGGTCCACAATTTCAAAAGCACTTATGTATTACCAATGCTAGCGGACGCTAATGCTAACACGCTAACCGCCATTTTGAACAGGGCAAATGGCGAAATACTTTTTTTAATCCAGCAGATTTGAACATTTGAACCGGTTAAGCTCAGAAAAACCTTGTGCTATAAAGTCAGTGACTTTATAGCACAAGGTTTATCACCGCAGGGTGGCTGGACTCTCCCTTAGAGATAGGGTGAGAAGCTCAGTCATCCGGGAGGGACTCGGAGTAGAGCCGCTGCTTCTCCATCGAGAGGAGCCAGTTGAGGTTGAGGTGTTATTTTTATGTTTTAGTTAAATTTTTAGTGTATTTGCGATCGCTTCCAACGCGCAGCCGGCAAAAATTAAACGAGCAGACCCCCGGCGTAGGGACCGCGGCAACGGGACCCTCTTCTGGCGCGATGGAGCGGAGCTTCAACTGTACAGCCTCGCTGCAGCCTCGCAGCAGCGAGGACCTTCTCCTTACGGATTAATTTACGGGAGACACTTGGTGAACTTTGTGTTGTCTTGACTGGAACAGCGATAACTCCCAAAATCGCCGCGTGCAACGAGCGGAGCTGGCGAACACCGGAAGAGGAACAAGCTAACATTAGCATCGGATTCGGGTGGTCTAATGCTAAAAGGAGCAGCAAATTGCGGCGCGCTCAGACGGGTTTCGGTAAGTTATCTTAAGCTAGCACTAACAGTAAGTCAAATGAGTAATAAAAAAAGAGCTAATTTTAAAACAACAACACATTACAGATACTGGCTGTGCAGAGGGCGTAAACAGATCGTTGAAGGGCGTGGACTTCAGAACTCAGTATCAGAAACCGGTCGTTCAAAACGAAAGTTAAAAATGGCAGAATTAAAAAGGGTATAATTAATTATCTAAGAATTATTTTGTGTATTAAAATGAATTAATATTGTCAAGATAGCACACAGACATAACATAAAAATTTTAAAGACCTATATGTGGTCCCCTTTAAAATCCAGACGCGTCGCGTAGGCCGCTGAGAAACATCCATAAGTTCACCCTCCATGTTAAAAACTCTTCGTCTGACTCTTCGAAAACAAGCAATAAGGCTGCAGAGTAACACACTGGCTGCTAACTGAGAGCGCTCGCTCTAGCAAAGAGACTGAGGGGACGCTTTTTTGTCACGGACCACATCCGGCGCTGACAGGATATGGTCTGTTAGCAGTCGTACGGGCCTGTAAATACGTTTTTTCGTTTTTACTGATAGATAATTAGTTATTATCGGTACTGCATTTTAAATAAAAATAGCGCAAATCCGCTTATGAATTATAAAAGTTAGTCAAAACGCTGTTACGCTGACAAAAACATTAGGTCCGCTGTAAGCGGATTAGCGCTCCCTAGCGGTCGGAGGCCCGCCACTGGTAGTAGGTTACCTATTCTCTGCTACGAATGGGGATGATAACAGTTGATAACGCCCATTCTATGGACTGACAACATCTGAATCCGCTGCAAAAATTGGTCTAAAAATATGGGGAAAAATCCATAAACAAGTCTCACCTCTCTATAAGTCGCAGGGCATGCAAATTAGGCAAAAAGGTGCGACTTATAGACCGGAAAATACGGTATATGTACTTCTACAACTTTTGGAGCGAGGTTATTTTAAGGTGGCCTTTCCTACTGATTGACCTTAGAAAACAAGACATGCTGCAAGTCAGTTTATTTTAAAGATACTGAGCTGGAGCCTGATTATTAAGGCCCTGTACACACGTAGCCTGGTGTTTGAAAAACGAATATTTGCACACAAAAAATATCTCTGTCCATACATGTTCGAATATTTAAAATGTTTGTTTACATGTCCCGTTTTTTTCACCACAGAACGTTGTAAAGTTGTAATGAATATGCTGAACCCATAGGTGGCAGTGTAGTGCTGTCACAACCCTTCAACTCATGCAGCCACACTTCCTGTTATTTATTTATTTATTTTCTTTCGTTTGTGTGGACAGACCGTGAGGTTGAACTACTATTAAATACCGTGTTGGAGTACAAAATTAATAAAACGCAGGAAAATGTCGACTAGGAATCATGTCAGAGCAGGTATGTTGACTTTTTAGTGCTTTTTTTAGAGCATTATGTGACGTGAGTGCCGCTCCAGCTGGACCGGCAGAACCAGTTTTGCCGGTCCAGCTGGAGCATAAACCTCCGTTCTGAAAGTCCACAAGCAGACTCGAAAACGGAGAGTTCTCAAATCTTCACTTTGGCCGGAGTTTTGTTATTATTCGTTTATAGTTACATCAACCGGCGTTCACGTGTGGATGAAAGGCTAAACCGCATGCTAAACTGTTCGGTTTTACAGATAAACGGCTACGTGTGTACAGGGCCTAAAAAGGGGCCTTGGTAGTGGGTGTGCTGTGGTTGAGCTGGGAGGTGGTTGACTGCTTGCTTGCTGTCAGTTACAGGTAGCTGTGTTGGTTTCTCTTTAGAATATGGGCCTGATTTTGGTGACGACTCAATTAGAGGCAGCTAAATAAAATCTTGCTCTTATTATCTGTGTATTTATGTCATGAGCAAAAAATGGATCATGACAGTAGGCGATGTGCAATCCTTTAAGAAATGCTGCGCTTTCCTTTGTCATCTTACAGTTCAGAGGAGAAGACGATGCAGTGTAATTTGAGTTATACCCTACGTTGACGTCTTAAACAGTACAGTACTGTGGAGGACAGAATGTCACCCAGATGTCTAAACCGTTTTAAATAAAATGAAAAGTACTGCACTTTTTATTAAAAACACAAAACAAAATGTAGACCAGCATTTGAAATTAAAGCCTTAAAGTAGACTCCCAATATACTGTTATAATTTTTCAATTACAACTTATTGAATACAGTAATAATAATAACAATAATAATAATAATCAGAGTCAGATCATCTTTATTGTCATTCGCACCACATATGGTACATGTGATGAAACGAGATTATGTACACAGGGTCCCAGTTACACCATCAATAAAAAGTAAAAGAAAAACAGTAATACCATCTAAGATATGAACTAAGAAAAACATCAACTAAAGATACACTCAAGCCCGAGATACACTCGAGCGTCCTCACGATACGCCTATACGCAGCGTACGTACGCTGTGGCAAAAGCGTAGCCCCGCGTAGCCCCTCAGGGCACGTACGCGCAAAAGTATTTTTTTACTACGCATACGCGATGCGCGGTGTCTGAACATAAACTTCCCCGGCGCCGGACTGTTTTGTATGTTACACAAATTAAATAAATTCCCCTTCTTTATCGCTGATCGGGCCTTTTCTTTTGTTTTTTTGCCTAAAGTCAAGTAACCGCTTCTTCCTCCGTTCACTCGATGATTGAAATGAATGAATTCAGGTCCTACCTGGGTGCGGCGATGTTTTAAATATCCCTGGTGGGCTGTGTGCTGCAGGAAAAGCACTCCCTGTTATTATTTTTATTTCTGAGAGAACTTTTTACAACATATATAGTAGAAACACCGCATGAACACCGCCGCGGTCTTCAAGGCGCTACATGAGCTGGCTGTCAATCATTTCAGTAGGCGTGTCAGCAAGTAACCAATCAGCGAGCTCAGTTGAGTCCCCTCCGTGCTCAGCTGCTCATATTACAACAAGGAGAACGCGAGCGTTTGAAAGCTGATAGTTTCTGACATATATACTGTATATGCATATGCTGAAGCATATCAGCAAAACACATGCGCACAAAATGCGCGCGTATGGTGGCGTACCTGAGGACGCATGAGTGTATCTCGGGCTTAAGCATTAATATCATAGAAAAACATTACTCCAAACAGCAGCACGAACATGAGTCTGTATGAGCAGATGAGCATGAATGAACACAGCAGCATGAAATAGATCAGTAGCAACATGATGTCATTTTTCACAGTGATTATTCTGGTTAGATATTCATGAGTCTAACAGCTTCAGGGTAGAAGCTGTTCCTCAGTCTAGTGGTTCAATAATAATAATAATAATAATAATAATAAATCAAGAACAACTTTGATTGTCAAGTAACTTTTGAAAAAAGTTATTAAATGACATATTATTTTTAAGTTGGCAAATATTTCCATTACCATATTTTTTGCTGTACAAGTCACAGTTTTTTGCATAAATTAGCACACCTGCGACTTATACAGTGAAGCAATTTATGTTTTATTTTCCCATATTAATAATCCAATTTTTGGCTAAGATCTGACAATTTGATTCATTCTGACATAGAAAATATTGAACACTACCATTTTCAGCTGCTAGAGGGCGCTCAACCAATATGGCAAGCCACCTTCGTCTCGTTCCGAAACTCCTAGAGCAAACATCAAATCAGCTGCATTTCGCCGCACCGCTCAGGCGAAATGCAGCTGATTTGACCATTGAAGTGCATTTATTAAGGAAAAGTTGAACTGAGACACACCTTTGCTGTAATGTTGAGCAAACAAATAATTGTTTTTAGGTGGTTATCTTGTTAAATTCTTGTCAAAGTCCTCCCGTGCATGCTACCGCAGCCACTATTTGGCAGCAAATTGATTTTTGACACAACACCGGCCTTCATTTCCAAGTTGTCAGCGGTGATGCATAATAGATGCGACTTATGCCGGGTACCCACCAAACGTGTTTCGAGCAGCGGAAGCAGCCGGTTTACATTGAAAGTCTATGCTGAGGCGCGTCGAGGCGCGGCGAATCGTGAAGCGGCGCGCTTTGAGCTTTTCAAGCTGCGCAGCAACGCGCGGCAGTTCTTTTCCGCGCACGCAACGTGTCCGAAGCAGCCGACGCATCGTGCAGCCAAAGTTCAAATATTAGAACTTTCGACGCTCGACGCGTCGCAGCAACCAATCGGGAGAGCCTCTGCTATGTGATGACGCAACGACGACGGGACTTTTTTGGACTTTTTAAACTTACCCCAACGAGCCTCCATGAAGAAACCAGCCTCCGGTAAGAAACTTGGCATTTTTACAGTTGCCGCTGTCCGCTCGAGCGTACGATCACCCCAAACATAAAAAAAAACGTTTTAATCTCAACAAAGACTTTTGGAGCTGCAGTTCGGCTCGTAGAAAACCCACTCAAGTAGTAACGAGGCTCACGTACAGCTGATTTTGTCTGCCCGATGTACAAGAAACAACCGGAAAAGGAGCCAGATGCTCCTCCCATTGCGCGTCATCAGACGTGTATTCAGTGTGAACAGATTCTGGTGACAAGCGGCCAAAAGGGGGCGGCAGGAGCGTTTCTGACGCTCCAGATGTGTTTGGTGGATACCCGGCATTATGCCGGGTTCCCACCAAACACGTTTCGGGCGGACGACGCTGCCACTTTACATGCAAAGTCTATGTGGCGGCGCGACCTGTGGCGGCGCGGCCAGGGACGGCGCGTTTTGAGCATTTCAAGCAGCGCGGCAACGCGCTGCAGTTCTTTTCCGCGCACGCGCGCGTCCAAAGCAGCCGAGGCATCGAGCAGCCAAAGTTCATTCATTTGAACTTTGGCTGCTCACCGCGTCGCAGCAACCAATCGGGAGAGCCTCTGCTATGTGATGACGCAACAACGACAGGACTTTTTTTGGACTTTTTAAACTTACCCCAACGAGCCTCCATGAAGAAACCAGCCTCCGGTAAGAAACTTGGCATTTTTACAGTTGCCACCAGTGGTGGGCATATGAACGCTAGAGAGCGCTAAAGCGCTAATCCGCTTATAATAATAATAATAATAATGAATTCAATTTATAACGCACTTTTCATTAGTGAAAATCTCAAAGTGCTACACACATTGAATGCTACACACATTCATACACCGGTAGCGGCAGACTACCATGCAAGGTGCTTTCCAGTCCTACCGGGAGCAACTCGGGGTTAAGTGTCTTGCCCAAGGACACAACAACACATGGTGTGGGGAACCGGGATTCGAACCGCCAACCTTCCGATCGGGGGACGACTGCCATTACCACTACGCCACGGCCGCCCCGCTTACAGTGGACCTAACCTTTTTGTCAGCATTTTTGTGGTTTGACTAACTTTTATAATTCATAAGCGGATTTGTGCTATTTTTATTTAAAATGCAGTACCGCTAATAACTAATTATCTATCAGTAAAAACCAATAAACTTATTTAGAGGCTCTTATTCTGGCTCTGT
The DNA here is from genome assembly GCA_038048925.1 of Garcialebias charrua. Classification (NCBI taxonomy): domain Eukaryota; kingdom Metazoa; phylum Chordata; class Actinopteri; order Cyprinodontiformes; family Rivulidae; genus Garcialebias; species Garcialebias charrua. The sequence continues at coordinate 31,789 of JBBPBX010023843.1, forward strand.
TGCTGCTAGTTTTACCTTTTTCCCCACCGTAAAGAGCAGAGAGGAGGGAGGGTTGGAGGGGGAGGGAGCAGAGCGGAGAACAGACTCGGATCTACCATGTAGGTAAATGATGCCGTTGCCTGGGGATCCCAATCAGCATGGGGCCCCGCCGCGCCCCGGCCAGTCACCTACATCCCTAACATTGATCCTGCTTGTTAATGTACATTTAACATAAAAATAATTATAGTTACGATGAAAACGATCATTAAATACGCAATAAAAAAACGGTCGATTTCTTTATCCCCCTACTAAAAATGGACTATTCCATCTTGACATCTTCCGGGTCAGAGGTGAACTCAGGGGCTAATTCTGTGGCTAGCTGTTTGTGCTGGGTACTTGGATAAATCCGCAGAGAACCCCGCTGTTTCAAGCCAAATTAACGCGGCCGGAGGATTTTATTGTGTGTTTTGTGTCGACCATTCGACGGTGAGTCGTTAGTTTTATGTATTTTAGTTACTTTTCATTAAATCTGTTGACTACCTATAGAATCTTGACATCTTCCGGGTCAGAGGTGAACTGGACGCTGAACTCTGTGTCCAGCTGGTTGTGCTGGGTTACTAATGGATAAATCCGCAGAGAACCCCGCTGTTTCAAGCCAAATTAACGCGGCCGGAGGATTTTATTGTGTGTTTTGTGTCGACCATTCGACGGTGAGTCGTTAGTTTTATGTATTTGGGTTACTTTTATGTATAAATGCGGTGGCGACACACCCGTGTATTTGAGATTTAAAAGTGGTTTTAGGGATTAAAAGATCATTCTATTTTTTGTTGATTTCGTGGCCGAATAGAATATATGTACGTAAAGTATTAAATAAATCCTTTGATTTTTGTAATTTCATCCTTTTAGGATCATTTTTGTTACTTTTCAGTTGGCAGTGTAGTGCAAATATTGCATAACGCTGCCGGCTATATATAAATATATATATATATATATAATATATAAATATATAAATAGCGGATTAGATTAGCTTCCCCTAATTTTCATAAGACATTTGTGCTTTTGAAATTGTGGACCTAAAAAAATTAATAAGCGTTTTAGAAATTGTGGAATTAATTTTTGGATTAGCGCTGCCCAACACTGGTTGCCACTGTCCGCTCGAGCGTACGATCACCCCAAACATTAAAAAAAAAAACATTTTAATCTCAACAAAGACTTTCGGAGCTGCAGTTCGGCTCGTAGAAAACCCACTCAAGTAGTAACGAGGCTCACGTACAGCTGATTTCATCTGCCCAGTGTACAGAAAACAAAACAAATCTGACCGGGAAGGGAGCCAGACGCTGCTCCCACTGCGCGTCTGCAGACGCGTTCGGTGTGAACAGACATCTGTTGACAAGCAGCAAACACGGTGCGTTGGGAGCATTTTGACGTGTTTGGTGGGAACCCAGCATTGCAGTATACAGCAAAGCGGCTTTTACTGCAGCAAGTACGGTACGTTCGACACGTAAAAGTTTTGCAAGGTGGACTAAAACTCAAAGGCTCGACAGTTGTTTAAATATGAAAGATGTGTGATTAAAAATGTGTGGAAACATTCAGCATTAACATTTATATCCTTATGCTACTTCCCCACCGCACGCATCTCGCGCAGCCGAAACAGCCATTTTACATTGAAGTCTATGGGGACGCGAATCTTGGAGCAGCGGGTCGTGTCGCGGCGCATCCACAGCATGCAAGCAGCGCGAAAGTGAGCAGCAGCTGTTTTCTACTCCAGCATCGCATCCGAGCAGCGACTGTGCTGCTCGGATGCCTTGCTGTGGAAGCACGCCATTCCGTGCTTCCACAGCTAGATTCAGCTCGCTGCTCAGCAGCAAACAATCAGGACCAATCAGGAGAGACTCTGCCATGTGATCACGCCACGACGACGGGACGGAATTAGGTGGGCACCGTGCGAAACGTTTAACAGATGAAAAAAATCCCGCGGTAAACATGAAGGAGAAACTTACAGCAGGTCGTCAAACTGGGCGCGGGTGACACGGAAGTACAGCTGAAAGCGCTCCTCGTCTGCGCGCAGCTCTTGGATCATCAGATGGTGAAATTCACTGAATTCATGACGCCTCTCATGTGGGGTGAATCCAGAATCGTCGTTGTGCACGGCGTCTGCGTGTTGCTGCTTTGTAGATTAAGTACAACAAGGCAATTCTTCGTATTGCGTCTGCCATTTTTCTGAGACCGGAAATAAACAAACACCGGAGCGGAAGAGGACCAACACGCTCCTCCTCCCACTGCAGACGCGTTAGATGAGGACAGTCATCTGTTGACAAGCAGCCAGTACAGTGCATTTGGAGATTTTTGGAAGCGCAATATGCTTTAGGTGAGGATGAGGCATTATACCTAACGTCAGCAGCAGCGACACCGCCTAAATTGATGGTCTCTTCAACTAGTTTCTTCAAAAGTAGAAGGATAAGTTGGTCAGACGGCACACACATTAGAGATGGAGAGTTCGTTTCTGTGGCAGCTCAGACAAAGTAAAAGTCATTGTATAATGCCACTGCACATTCTTCAGTCAGACGAGACAGAGGTACATTTGTTCAGCTCAAATGGCTTCAGCACTTTTAGTGTGAACCAGGCTGTCACCTCGACACATTGTCCACAGGGAGGTGGAGGCTGCACGAGCCCAAATGTGACATTTATAGAAGTGGAAACCTGTTGATGTACCAACATCTGGTCTGTCTGTAGAAGCTTGTGAGAAAAAAAACACCTGCACAATCTGTTAGCACTCATAAAACGTGTTAAGGCTCAGTCTTAGCTACTACTACACCAACCTTTAGTGTATAAACTGCAAAAATGGATGCTCTATACAGGTAGTCCTCGACTTACGACGGAGATCCGTTCCTCCGTGTCGTCGTTAAGCGAATTTCAACGTAAGTCGGAACATACGCCCAAACTGCACCTTATACGTACAGTACTGTATTTTACCAAGCACTTAGCCTATCCTAACACAGTACCCTACATAATTATAAAAAACACAAACATTTGGGAGCCATAATGAAGGGAAAAAAGAGTTATGGCCTACTGGGATGCTGTGGTGAAGCCGTTTCCTCCGTCCCTCCTCTATATTCTCTATTGCGTTTACGACGTAAAATCGCCGTCCAGCTCGGTCCATCTGCCGTATTCCGTTCTGTTTACGGCGTAAAACGGGGTTCACAGTACAGTTTTGTTTTGTTTTTTGAACGTCCAATGGACCAGACTTAGCTTTTTTAGAGAGTAATGTGTAGCATTCCTCCGCCGCTACGTTTAATACGTAAAACCGGAAACCGGAAACTGCATAACTCGGCTTTTCAAATTAAATTTCAAAATAATATACAGGTTGTCCCTGACTTACGGTGATCCGACTTTATGAACGAGCTCCGTTGAAAAGCATTGCATCGAGTTACGGCGTAGATGCGGCTTTGCGGCAGAGAAATATGGTACCTGAATCGTCATGACGGGCGGACATGGCAATGGAAATTACTGTGGTGCTGTCGGAGGGGGTGGGGGGTGCCGTGACAATGGGAAAATACAGTAGCGGAAGGTTACAGGCAGGCGTACTGTAACCCCAATGGACAAAGGCGGAGTGATACAGAATCAGTACGGTATTTAAGGAAACGGCGCACGAAAAGCAGCATGGTGAGTTTGGCAAACATTACGGGCCGGCACTGTTTTTTTTAACTGTGTTTTTAATTATTGAACGTGCTGTGCAGAACAGTACTATTGTACTGTACAGGTATGTGTTTATAGATGAATGTGTGGTGTAATGTGTTAGCTAACCGTTTGTAAATAAAGTTCTGTGCATGTTTATGGACCATTATGTACGCTTGTTCAGTCTCATGTCGATAAACGGGTGTGCGGCGGAGCGTTAGCATACATTTTCCGACTTACGGCGAAAATCCGGTTTTACGAATGTCGCGTGTAATGCGTTCCGACCAATGTTGTTTTTGACAGCCATTTTGATTTTAGTTTTAGTCATAGTCTTATAGATTCAGAGTCAGAGTCAGAGTCAGAGAGTCTTTATTGTCATTTGCACCGCATGTGGTACATGAGATGAAAACGAGATTATGTACACGAGGTCCCAGTTACATCCAACAACAAATGAAAGAGAAAAACAGTAATAACATCGAGAACTAACTAAGAAAAACATCAACTAGTAATACACTAAGCCTAATATAGTGGGAATAAACAGCAGCACGAACATGAGTTTGTATGAGCAGATGGTCACAGATGAACACAGATGAACACAGCAACAAGAAAACATATCAGCATCACCATGATGTGATATTTTGCAGTGTTTATTTTAATTTTATTTTTATTTATTCATGAGTCTAACAGCCTCAGGGTAGAAGCTGTTCCTCAGTCTAGTGGTTCTACACTTGATGCTCCTCAACCTCCGTCCTGAGGGGAGTGGGGCAAAGAGTGAGTGTGCTGGATGAGTGAGGTCTTTCATGATACAGGTGGCTCTTTTCCTGCATCTAGAGGTGTAAATGTCTGTGATGGTGGGGAGACTGACTCCAACAGACTTCTGTGCAGCCTTCACCACTCTCTGCAGAGCTTTCCTCTCTTCAACTGTGCAGCCTCCATGCCACACGTTGATGCTGGAGCACAGGATGCTCTCCACTGCACACCTGTAGAACGAGGTGAGAACTGGGCTGCTCAGACCGGCTCGTCTCAGCCGTCTGAGGAAGTAGAGTCTCTGATGACCTTTCTTGATCAGGCTGGTGGTGTTGTTGCTCCAGCTGAGGTTATCATTCATGTGTACACCCAAGTATTTGTAGCTGGAGACCACTTCCACTGCAGACCCACCTATTTTCAGTGGGGCATGGGTGTGTTTGTTCCTTCTGAAGTCCACAATCATCTCCTTTGTCTTCTTCACATTCATGTGAAGATTATTCTCTTTGCACCAGCTCTCCAGGTGTTCCACCTCCTGTCTGTAGCTGGACTCATCATTGTTTGTGATGCATCCCACCACCGCTGTATCATCTGCAAACTTAACAATATGACAGCCTGGAAGTGTGGCTGTACAATCATATGTGAGCAGAGTGAACAGAAGGGGGCTCAGCACACATCCCTGAGGAGAGCCAGTGCTGAGGGTTATGGTGGAGGAGGAGAAGTTGTGGATCTTCACGGACTGTGGTCTGTCTGTTAAGAAGTCTAGTATCCAGTTACAAATAGAGGGGCTTAGTCCAAGTGTAGATAGTTTGTCTATCAGAGTTTGGGGGATCATGGTGTTGAAGGCAGATGTGAAGTCCACAAAGAGCAGACGCACGTATGAGTCTTTCTGATCCAGGTGGGTCAGAAAGACTCATACGTGCGTCACTTATAGATTAAAATACTTCTTAGTTTTAGTCTGTTTTAGTCATTTCTATATTTAATGGTTTTAGTTAAGATTTAATCGACAAAAACTTAAAAAATTTAAGTCTAGTTGTAGTCTTAAAAAAACATATTAGTCTTTACAAATTAACTTTAGTACGGTTTTTTTTTTTAACAGAAACTGTGAAATTACATTTTGAGGAATTTTAATCCCATTTTGTGTGCACCTCCATCCCATGTAACAGCCATTTGTCCCAAGCTCTGTATGTAAAAATGATTCAAACTGAGGAGCAAACAGACGTTTCTATTGTCTCTCCTGGAATGCAAATGCAAAATCATCTAGGTGACCTGCATTACTGTATTATGGAGATGTTTGACTCTGCTTCTTCTGGCCCCTGATTGGTCAGCCACTGATTAGCATTGGTTGCCTTGGCAATTTATGCCCCATGCTGTCTCCTGAAGATCTGATGTTTTGTGGAGTGGCTCTGTGTGTGCTTGACTCTTTGTTAACTTTGTGCATCTGCTTATCCTCCAGGGATTTCTACCTGCCCAGAGCTTGGGACAAAGGGGTTGTTACATGTCCCCCAGACATATGTTGGCCTGCATTCTCCAAGTTTCACTAACAGTACTTGTATGTGATAATATAATACTGTATAATATAATAGAATTTATCTGACAATACTTTATGCAGTTATTATAAATCAAGTCAGGTGTTTTGTCGACCAGTCATCATCTCGAAGGGATAGATAGTTTTTATTTTAATCACGATGGTTACTGAACAACACGATAAAAATCCACTTTTTGGATGAGTTTTGTACCTGGATGTGACAAACGCTGAAATAACTTCATTTATTTACTCTCTGAAGAAAAAGAACGGCTTTTTCTCCTGTGAGTGTGCGTGTGTGGAGTCACGGCTGACGTCACACAGTGAGCTGACGCAACCAATCACAGAACTTGTAGTTCTTAACTCAAGTCGTCATGGGAGTTGTAGTTCTTTCCCTCTGACCTATCACAGTGTGTCTCTACAGCCCCGACAACCAATCACAATACATAAACAAACGCCACGGCCATTTTGAACAGAAAGTAGCTATCAGTTAGCAAAAGTTTCCGGACTTTTCAACACATAAAAACGCTTATAAACAGAGCAGTAAAATTCTGAAATATAGCAAATCACATTCTACAGTTACACTAAGCTCAACGCTCAGCAACACAGCGATTCAACTGTCGAAAACAACGACGGACTCTCTCGGAACCGTCTCGAACCGTTCGGTCCACAGCAGATCCTGGACACACCAAACCACTGAGCAGAAAAAGTTTCTGACAGCATATGCTTGTTTACCCGCTTCAAATGCAATAACTACACAACAGCACTTCCTCGCAGTTTTATAAATGAGCTTATTAGGCAAAAAGTTGACGCGGAGGTCAAACGTGAATGCGCTATTCTGTGACAAGTCAGCAGTGAGTCCAAACAGAACCAGAACCTGACTGACCCACACAGCAGCCCAAACAGCTTCAAACAAGGACAGGATTTATAAAAAAAAATACATACATTCGGTTCTTCTCTTCTCTCACAGTTGGGTTAAATACAAAATAAGTCCATAAATCCTTTCTGGGCAAGTGGGCTTGCGGCCACCGACCGAGCCCCTTCGTGCAGCATGATCTTCCATGGTCCAGTTTGAAGAGGAAGTCACAGGTGAGCGCGCAGCGCGTGGCCGTGCTGCATCAACACCGCGGTGGTGGGCGTGACCAAACAGCTGACTTTCCGACACAATATAATTATGAGCAGAAATATAAATTATTGACGGACCACCGACTAACATTTTCGTTCAGTCCCGTCTCGTCAACGAAAACTCACACACATTTTGTCACGTTTTAATCATTAAAGAGCAATGTTTATTTAGTTACTGTCTCGTTATTGTCATGAAAAAATGGGGCGTTGACGAAAAATTTAAGTTAACGTCACGTCAACAAAAACATCACTGGTTCCGACTTACGGCGATTTTCGTGTTACGAACGGCCGTAGGAACTGAACTCATTTGTGAGTCAGGGACTACCTGTATATATATTTTTTATTTAAATGGGAGATGCGTCGTAACCGCGAAACGTCGTAACTCGATACCTTCATAAGTCTAGGACTACCTGTAGTAATTTCTGTCTTTAAAGTCAATTGGATGTGGCAGCCATCTTGAATTAGGTTGTCTCCAAATGTTATTGAGCTGTAATCTATGCAAAGACTTTATAATGCAAGTTTCGTTAAATGTTCAGTGGTTTATGAAAATGTTTGGTAACAGACAGGCACACAAGAACACACAAGTGTTTACACATACACAGTCAAAAACATGGTTTGCTTTTGTCTTTTGGCTGTGTGTGAAAATAAAATGAAATAAAATACCACATCTAAGTCTTTTAAATTAAATCCATTATCTTTTACCCGCTTCTTCCATTTTGGGTCACGGGGGTTACCAGTGCCCATGTCCAGCAATCACTGTGCAAGAGGCGGGGGACACCCTGGACGGGTCTCCAGTCCATCACAGTGACACATAGAGACAAACGAGACAAACAACCACTCACTCTCTCACTCACACCTAGAGGCAATTTAGAGTTACCAATCAGCCAAACATGTATTTTATGAAGTTTTTACTGTTAAACATGTGACACATTACAGGTAATTAAATGATAAATGTTTACACATTTACATGATATCTCACAGAAGCATGTTGAGTTTGGTTTTATACTGTAACTGTGTTTAAAACATTTAAATGTCAACACAATCTGTTTATCACCTGCTCTGTGTATGAATACACTTATTAGTTATGATTCCTTTGAATCACTGTCCCTCAGTCTTTCTCATCCAAAACCGAAATCAGAAAAGCCATTTTTACTAGTTATATCGTCCACCAGGCGCATTCTCTCAGTTTTTGTCCGAATTCTTAACTGACTCACTACTAAATAATGATAAAGTCATAATAATGGGTGATTTCAATATTCATGTAGATGTTGAAAGTGAAAGCTTAAGCATAGCCTTTAATAATTTAATAGTCATTTGGTTTTACACAAAACGTCCGCACAGCTACTTATTCTTAT
>JBBPBX010023844.1:0-10909 GCA_038048925.1 Garcialebias charrua
TTTAAACACACACTAGCTATGTATTCTTATTGTAAATGTATGTGACTCATCACATCAGTCTGAGGATTGAAGCAAATTTTGTCAAAATGATCTTAGATCCCTGTTTTTTAAGCTACATTTGATCCCTGGATCAACCAGATCTGAGCGGTTCCAGAGAGCAATGCCTTGATTTTCCTTCTTAATCCAGACTAAATGTGTAAATGTGTGTTTCAGTTCATCTTATAGAAGCTCTGTGCAGAACTACCTCAATACATATTTTTTAAATAAACATGTGAAGTACAATGATGGCTGACAAGTGTTATTCAAAATTTTCAACTCTTGTACAGTGTTTCAACACAAATTATATAAATAACAGCTACTCTATGAATCTAATTACAGTAAGAACTTTGAGGTGCATTCTGCAGACATTTATCTTTTAAGATAATAGTACGAATGGTTGTCTTTATATAGACCTTTTTTACCTTATAACTACTTTGAGTTTGGCAGAATATTTTCTAGTCAATACAAAAAGTGCACAAACAAAATGGTTAATGATACATAATGTCATTTATTCTGTTTAAAAGAGGTTTTCTAAATCGACGTGAGCTATACAGTATCAGCACCACTATGTGAAACATATGTTGTAATATGTAAGTCGTCTTGTTTGCTCACGTCTGTGTGATATCCATTACAGAAAAAGCATAATCAAAATTACATTCATCAAATCAATACATAAACAGTAATGATATAGTAATTCATGCTCAAATCAAAAAAGGCGTTCAATACAGGATCAACTGGACTTTATTTGTTACTAATAAAGTCCAGTTGATCCTGTATTGAACGCCTTTTTTGATTTTATCATGTCCTGGACGACTGAGAATCTTCACCAGCATCATGCTCAAATAAAGAGTGCAGTGAATGAAAAATCATGTCTGCCCCATATTTGCAAAAACAACTTCAAAGTAAAGGTGGAACAATGTAAAATAAAAATAAAAAAGGTTCACATCAGCTATCACTCTTCTATCCACTTGTTCTTTTTACAATTCATGCAGCTACTCATAACCCACCAAAGGTGATTAACCAAGGCACAGCACACAAAGCCAATCATATTGATTAATGCAACTTTTTCTGGATATCTACATGTTTGAAAATCGATAGGTAGAAGAGGGCCATTCAAGATTGTGTATTTTTGTCTAACACAGCCTATGACACGTTCAACATGGATTCTAACATGTGCTATTTGCCATGTTTTTTTTAGTTCTTTTTTGTCGTCGGTTGAAGCGTTCAGCTGCCAGATGTCATCCCACCATCAGCACCAACTGCTACAGACTTCTCTGCAGCACACGTCTTCAGTGAAGGCACCCAGTCTGGATCATCCTTGCTGTACAATGGAGCACGTCTGCCTAAGAAAAGAAAAAACATAATAAAATAAAAATTACTTAAATGAAGTTGTAAATAATTGGTGTGTTCATATGCATATGAATTTCAAAACAGGATTTACAACATTCATTCAAACTTTATTTATACAGGCTTGCCTCGTTGAGTCACGGGGACTCATTTACAAGAGGGACCTGTCTCACTCACACCAAACAACCATCCACTCTCACACTCACACCTAGGGTCAATTTAGAGTCACCAATCAGCCTAACATGCATGTTTTTTGGTCTGTGGGAGGAAACCGGAGTACCCGGAGGAAACCCACGCATGCACGGGGAGAACATGCAAACTCCACCCAGAAAGGCCCCCGGACCGGGATTTGAACCGGCAACCTTCTCGCTGAGAGGCAGCAGCTCTACCAGTTGTGCCACCGTGCTGCCCAATATACATAGCACCAGATTGTCAGTTGTCAAGCAACACAAGAACAGTTAATTTAGGTTATTGTATGTGCTTCTTACATATTTAGTGTTTGTATGTATTTTTTGCTTTTCAACTTGAGAGCTAGGTGTGTAGTTTATCATGACAGTGCTCTTGTCATGAGTGTCATGTGCTCTTATGAATTTTGAATAATCAGCATAAACTCAACAACTGAAAGCTTTGTTAAGCTTTCAGTTGTTGAGTTGTTTATGCTATTTGTAAAAAACAAATAACTCAACAAAAAAATTTAACGTTCCATGTACATTTTATGCAGCACAGTTAAAGGATTGTAATAATAATAATAATAATCATTTTATTTAAAAGCGCCTTTCAGGACACCCAAGGACACTTAACAAACCAATTCAGTTCAAACATTATCAGTGACAAATTGAAATATAAAATACATAAGGATTATATAATATAAAATACATTTAGTAAAGTTAATGATAAGTCTAAAGAGATGTGTTTTCAGGGCTGTCTTGAACAGAGAAAGGGAGGTGGTGTTTCAAAGGTCTGTCCTCGTGCTCAATAAACTTATGATTCGTGTAATGCCCTAATTCACTATAATCTACTGTAAGAAATATATTACCTGACACAAAGTGTGCAGAGCAAATTCGGATGTTGCTCAGTGTTTTTCAATCCAAGTTCTGGTTTAGGCTGGCAGCCACAGACGTCCACGTTCCTCTGATAACTGCTGAATTACTTCACCTTGATTTGTGATCACGAGTGGTAATCTGTAAAACAGAAGGCTTTTCTCTCAATCTGACCGATTGTGGCAGCCATGGACACGACAATAATTCACCATTTTTTGATTTTGTGTGACCAGACGCGACGCACCACTACAATAGCTTTGAGGCTAACACCGCTATGTCGCCAAGATGGCTACTTCCGGTATTTTTCCAGGGTTGATGACGAGCCGTGAAAGGGGTCTATTCTCAGATTTATGCTTATGTTTATTAAATGTTTTAGTGTTTAGTGTTTAGATGGTTACTGTTGCACCGAGGGACTGAGAGAAACGCAATTTCGGTCCTGTGTATGTCCTGTACATATTGCAGTTCTGACAATAAAGTTGACTTTGACATGTCAGGAATCTTACCATAAAAATGTCAGAAAAAGTTGGTACAGTAATCCCAAATGGGATTGTTTCCGGGTGTGAGGTAGCGTGGCCGAGCGGTCTAAGGCGCTGGATTAAGGCTCCAGTCTCTTCGGGGGCGTGGGTTCGAATCCCACCGCTGCCACATGAATTTTGTTCACCACTTCAATATTGTTTTGAGTGCTCATTATCTCCTACGTGTCAACCGAAAGGCACTTGTTTACCAGTTTACAGTAATTTAAAAAAAGTGCAAATCTTGTGTGTCCCATATGCTATCTTACGGGCACGAGCTCCTCCCCACGTAGCAGCATTTAACTTTGTTGTCTGACTTCTGCGGCTCTGCCGATGAGACAGGTGAAACCGAGCAGTGAAAGGTGCAGGTGAGACATGAACCTGTTGTGATGTGGACGCCGTCTGCTTATATTTTGTTAATGCCTTTTACTTTATGACTTAAAAACGTATATCCGTGAGTTCTTGAGGCGAACTGTTTGTGCTAACTTGCTAGTAAGGCTAACGCAGCTAAAAATTAATTTTTCTTGGCGCCATCAGTGAGTGTTTACTACAGTATTTAATACTACAGTATCTGAAATCATCGTGGTGAGTGTCTACAGGGTGCAGCGTTTTGTAGAGGATGTTTGAATGAAGAGAAGCCGTGTAATGTGGGGTTACAGAGTTACATCATGGTCAGTGAACGCATCATGACTTACTGTAGGATCTGACCAACTTTTGGCAACATGTTGGACCTTCTGACATCTTTACACGCCCTGATCAATCTTGAATTATTTATTTATTTGTTCATTTCAAATTTAAAACACAAAAATATATATTTACAAAATCATATTAAGAAGGGGAAAAAACAAATTTAAAAAATGAAAGGAAGCAGAAGAAGAAAAAAATCTTATAATATCTGCCCCTTTTTAAACAAAATCAATTCAAACAATCAATTTTAAACAATAATTATCCATGAACCAATTATGTAACTTATTACAATTCACAAATATATGGTACTTATAATTTTCACCATTATATATATTTTATCAAAAGTTCACTCTTAATCATTTTCTTAAATATAAACACAGACATAGCCTTTTTGACATTATTATCCAAACCTTTCCACAGACCTATGCCCTGTATTAAAGTAGACCTACTCCTAAAACTTGTTCTAGAACGTGGTTTAACAAAAATATCAGTTCCCTTAAGGTTATAACTGCTTTCCCTCTTTACAAAATGTTTTTGAATATTCGGAGGTAGTGTTTGATTCTGTGCTTTATACATTAATAAAATAATGTTATATTCCACCAGATCATAGAACTTCAATAGTTTCATTTTAGAAAACAATATATTAGATGGATGACAGTAATGCACTCTTGTTATGACTCTTATAGCTCTTTTCTGTAAGATATAAAGGCTTTGTTATAGTTCTGCACGCTGTTCCTCAAACATCAACACAGTAATTCAAATGTGGTACAATTATTGCATTATACAGCATATACAGTACAAGGCTTTATCGTTCAATACGTCTTTCACTCTGTATAATACAGTTGTGGATTTAGATATTTTTGTTTTAACAGAATTTATGTGCTGCTTCCAAGACAGTTTATCATCAATAATTATTCCCAAAAACTTTGTTTCATTCACTCTACATATTTCAACACCATTAATTATGAAAGGAACAGCAGAAGATATCTTTTAATTACCAAACATCATATACAGTAGTTTGTTTTATCTGTGTTCAATGATAGCTTATTTAAATCAAACCAAGTTTGTATCTTGACAAACTCCTTATTAATTAACTCTAACAATTTTTCCAAGTCATACCCCGAATAAAAAAAAAAGTGGTGTCATCAGCAAAAAGGACACAATTGAGAATACCAGACACATCCATCAGATCATTGATATATAAAATAAACAACTTCGGTCCCAATACAGAGCCCTGTGGTACTCCACATGAAACACTAGTCCAGATCTTAAATCATCTATTTGTACAAACTGTTTTCTGTCATGCAAATAGCTACGTATCCACTGCAAAGCAGGTTCCATATTTGTCCAATTTTTCAAGTAGAATATGGTCAATTGTATCAAATGCCTTTTTTAGATCAACAAACACTTACACAATACAGTACTGTATAGTTTTTGATCCACTGCTGTAGTTACATATTCCGTCAACTCCATAAGAGCCATGGAAGTTGATTTATTTGATCTGAACCCATATTGACTGTTACTTAAAATGTTATGTTTATCTAGAAAAAGGTCAAATCTAGATACAAATATTTTTTCTAAAATTTTTGAAAATTGTGGCAGCAATGAAATGGGTCTGTAGTTGTTATATAGATGGTATTCTAAAACAATTCTGTGCCACATTAGATTTACTGTATTGTATTAGTGTATGGGGAAAAGCATGTAAAAGCAACACATTGCCTATTTTTATTTTGCAGAAAAAAATTGTAAGAGTTATAACAAGAAAACAGTACTGTCACCCATCTAGTGAATTATTTTATCAAATGAAATTACTGAAATTCTATGATTTGGTGGATTATAACATTTTGCTACTTATGTACGTATAGAGCTCATAATAGTATATTACCATCAAATATCCAAATGTATTTTGTGAAAAGATCTGGCTGCTACAACCTCAAGGGAAAAGATGTATTTGTCAAACCGCAACTTAGAACTAGTTTGAAGGGAAGAACTACTGTAATAGTTATTAATACTGTAGGATTGTGGAATAACTTAACGTCAGTATTTAAGGAAGCCAAATCAATTCCTGTCTTTAAGAAACTTGTCAAAGTTGATTTGTTGAACAAATATAAATGAATGTATTTGAGTAATATATATAATTGATGGTTAAATGAGTTGTTTACTTATTTTGTTATTATAGAACAATTAGTTTGTATTAGATAAAAAAGGAGCAGATTTAACAAGATATTTTCTTCATCTGCTACCTTTCATTTTATATTTTTTCTTTTCATTTTATATGTCATTTGTTGTATTTCATTCTTGTAAAATGAATAAACTTAATAAAAAAATCATAATAACTCTCCAGCTGTCTGTGTATTTATTGGATGAACTGGTAGCCTTTTAGTTTTGACACAATCAGCTTAAAGCTGTGCAATAAATCCCAGTTCCTCTACATTTATTTCACAGGTTGGATCCCTGAGATCATCTGCTGCTCCTCTCTTGTGACATCTTTCAGCAGTTGGCGAGGATTACACCACTATGGCCAGTGGTGATGAAGATGACCCCATTTTAGAGGAGGTAAGTCTATACAAGTGGTCCCCAATCCTGGTCCTCGAGGGCCACAATCCTGCATGTTTTAGATGTTTCGCTGCTTCAACACACCTGATTTGAAAAACGCAGTGGTGGGATGTAACTAAGTACAAATACTTTGTTACTGTACTTAAGTACATTTTTCATGTATCTGTACTTTACTTAAGTAGAGTTAAACATGGGTACTTTTTACTTTTACTCCACTACATTTTACATGAAGTATCTGTACTTTCTACTACACTACATTTCTATAATGTGTTGAGTTACAAGTTACATTCACGTTGCAGCTTTTTGATTTGTCGTTAGTTTGAAATGATGTCAAGAGGGGAGTTGGTCCATTGAATCACTGCAAAGTGGACAGGTAACATTACACCCGCCTTCAAGAAGAGCTGAATCAATGACATATATTCTAGTATATACATTGAGCTGGGAGCACCCACAGCACCACTAACACACTCAAAATGGATTCCACCACAGAGATTCTGCCAGAAAATACACCAACACCCATGGCCTTATTGAAACATTATTCAAAGACTATTTTAATATTACTGAAAGACTATTGAAAGACTGTTCAGTCAGATTCTGTTCAGACAGATTCTCTCTCCCAAAAGAGCCAGACTGGACTCAAAAAACTTTGAAAACCAACTTCTTCTGAACT
This sequence comes from Garcialebias charrua, assembly GCA_038048925.1. NCBI lineage: Eukaryota > Metazoa > Chordata > Actinopteri > Cyprinodontiformes > Rivulidae > Garcialebias > Garcialebias charrua. The sequence continues at coordinate 6,852 of JBBPBX010023844.1, forward strand.
TGAACAAGAAATTCTTGCTGCAATATTAAAATGTGTCAGTTCATGATGTTAGGAGACAAGAGATTTCTCCAAATGACTCAACACTCAGGTCCAAGTTTTGAAAATGGTGTCAGGAAGTTAAAATATTGTTCACTATTGACCCATTACAAGGTTGACCAGACAGTATTTTAACTAGAGTCGATGACAAACTGCAGTTGAAATGATCAGATGTTCCTTTGTTAGTTGTGTCTAATGCTCCTTTTTTTCTGTCAGACAACTTTTACTTAAATGTGTTTACTGCAGTTAAAATGACACATTGGTTTGTGTTAAATAAAAACTTTCACAGGTATAATCTTTCTTATTTTGCTTAATGTCATTTAACTCTGTAGGTCATCCCTGAAATTCTGACGCACAGAATCACAAGTCCAAGTGTGAACTGTGTCACAGAGTAAACACAATAAAAACATGTACAGTACTGTATTATCTGCAGCATTGTTCATTAAAATGACTCAACACTATTAATGTATTACAGAAAATATACATACAGTATGCACACTTATGATATTGTAGATCATTGGATTAGGTAATACATTCAGCAAGTACTTTTACTTTAATACTTTTAAGTATTTTTAAAATCAAGTACTTATTTACTTCTACTTAAGTAAAAACATTAATATGGTACTTCTACTTTTACTAGAGTACATTTTTGTCTGTTTATTTGTACTTTTACTTAAGTACAGTGTTTGAGTACTTTCTCCACCACTGAAAAAAAACGAGGGATTGACAGGCTTTAGAAGAACTTGCAGACCTGCTGAAGAGCAGGAACGCAACCAAAGCATGCAGGATTGAGCATCACTGGTCTATAGCACAACCTCCGCATATAATTTTTTATTAAATTTAATTCCTCAAGAACTGGACAGAATATGGAACACGTGTAAATCTGCCGAGAGCAGGCCGTCCTCACAAACTGAGTGACCAAGCAAGAAGGAGAACAGTGAGAAAGGCATCACTGTTAGCACTCCGAGGGAGTTACAAGCTTCAGCAGGAGAGATGGGAGAATCTGTGCATACGACCACTGTTGCCTCACTTCTTTACCAGTACAAATGTTGTGGGAGAGTAATAAAGAGAACACCACTGTTGAATAACTCGTATCAAATTTCTACTAGAGTCTAAACAGTTCAGTCAGGATTGATTGAGTTTTCTTCTTACCCTAACTCAGGCAGTTGATGTATGCACAGGCTCTCCCGTCATCTGCTGAAGCTCGTCAGCACTGCTTTGTTGTGCAAGATGCTTCATAGTTACGACCATCGCATGACTTATCACCTAGCTACAAACATTGACAGAAGAACCAAGTGATCAATCAATTTTTCCACAAATTGCATATTTCATAGTCCTACTACTAACATTGTGCAGTCCCGTATTTGGCCACGAGATGTCAGTAAAGTATTTTAAATGAATTAACCTTTTTATTTACAAAACAGTAGCACGTACACACAGGAAAAACTTTATTAATTTGTTTAAAACTTTTACCACTGCTGTTATCTTTTACCCATACTTTGAATCGGAAGGAGAACATAAAATTATTCTAATTTATTATTTATATCTGCTATTTTTGAGTTTACATGTTTGTAGGTGAATTTTCTGAATTTTAACTCGCATACAGTATTTTAGAATTATTATTATATTTTTTTTGGGGGTGAACATGTTGATTTTTGTCTAAGTTATTCCTGTTACCCTTTATGTTTAAGTAGTATGGAAGCCCATTTCCGCCATGAAAGAAAAAATAAAAGCCCAACAGAAAGTCATAATTTTGAGTTTTTAAGTCATAATTTCGAGGTTTAAAGTCAAAATTATGAGAATTAAAGTAATAATTATAAGTTTTAAAGTCATAATTATGAAAATAAGTCATAATTTCGAGTTTTACAGTTATACGGGAATAAATTCATAATTATGAGCTTTAAAGCTCCCCTGACATGATCTTTCAACTTTCCAAAAAATGGCACAACATATATAAATATTAAGATTGACCTCTGACCGTTTTTGCTAAAATAATGTTAAATGAATGAAAATTCCTCCCAAAAACAGTTTAAAATTAGCGCCATTTTTTTAACACGATAAATAGGGATTTCGCCGTCGCAGGATGATGACGTCATAACAAGAGACGTGTCTACTGCGCAGCTTGAAAACAATGGAGGAGCTACAAACTCGATCCGTCCAATTTAGCCATTTAAAAGTTAATATTTTAGCGGATTGTCTGCAGAGAAGCCAAAGTTATTTCCAGTAAACAGCAGGTTATAATTTTTTTTCAGCTCCTGCTGGTTTTTGGAGACTTTTCACTTCAGGACGTGAGCAGCTCTGTGAGGACTTACAGACGACACACAGCTTTACATCAGGACTGGATCATCCTCATCATCCCCATCTCCATCTTCACTCACTGCCCTCTCTGCCTGCCTGGAGGAAATAAGGGCATGGATGAATCAGAACTTTCTTCAATTAAACTGCTCCAAGACTGAGGCCATAATGATTGGCACCCCTCACCAGATACAAACATCAACTTTAACAACAATCTCCTTCTCTGGTCAAGACATCCCCCTCTCCACCTCTGTTACAAATCTTGGAATAAAAATGGACTCTCATCTTACATTTGAAAATCACATTAAGCATCTGTTTAAAACTTGCTTCTTCCATCTTCGAAACATCTCCAGACTTCGCCCATCTCTGACTTTTCCCGATGCTGAGAAACTCGTCCATGCCTTTGTCTCCTCCAGGCTCGACTACTGCAACTCCCTGTTTATTGGAATCCCTGGCAAAAACCTTCAGAAACTTCAATATATTCAAAACAGTGCAGCAAGGATTTTATTGAGAGCTCGTAAATTTGAACATATTACACCCATTCTTCATAACCTCCATTGGCTTCCTGTCACCTACAGAATTCAATACAAAACTGCTCTCATTACACATCAATGCTTACATGGAACTTCACCTGACTATCTAAAGGACATTCTTGCACCATATTCATCCACCCGGTCTCTACGATCACAGAACAGTAATCTACTTCACATTCCACGAACCAAATTAAGGACCATGGGAGACAGGGCATTCTGTGTGGCTGCCCCCCGCCTATGGAACTCCCTTCCTGACTGCCTGAGAGCTCCACAGTCACTGGTTGACTTTAAAAGCGGTTTAAAGACTTTTCTTTTTAAGCAAGCCTATTCTGCCCCCGCATGATTTTATCTTTGATCTTGGTTGATAGTATTATTGATTTTACTTGATTTTATCACTTGTTTTATTTATTTATTTATTTATTTTTTAAGCAGGCCTATTCTGCCTCCACATGATTCTGTTTTTAATCTTAGTTAATACCATTATTGATTTTATTTGATTTTATCACTTGTTTTTATTGTTGTAGCACTTTGAGATTTTTATTAATGAAAAGTGCGGTATAAATTGAATTTATTATTATTATTATTATTATTATAGTTTCCACAGCACTGAAATGGTAATATATTAGTTAATGGTTCTAATAATTATTCAACATTAATTTATAGTTTAAAAAATTAGTCCCTTTTAAAATATCTGTTAAATATATTATTCTTTTATTTTATTTTGTTTGTGTTTTCAGGTTTCCAGGTCTCCAGTCCATCACCTGAGGCTCTTCCTGTTGAACCACTAGTACAACCCAGACTTTCACATCACAGCAGGTAAGATTGCATCAACGAAAAGAATAGTACTCAACAATATTCTTTGATGTAAATCTGTTGATTTTCTGTGGTTCTGATGAGGGAAGTGACAAAGTGGATGCAGCATTCAGCCCATAATGGACCCAGATGTCCCCTGCGTCCAGACCTACAACACCTGGACATCCATGAGCGTGGCGGAGCGAGGATTCACAGAAATGTCTTCACCTGAAGAGTGGACCGAGGTGGAGAACAAACCTTGATATTGTTCAACAACAGATGGAGACATCTTCAGGATCTGTAGAACATCAGGACTGCTGCAGAAAGCTACGTTTGTGCATCAAGACATTAAAATATGCAGAAATACTACAACTGGCCAGAGCATTGAGATGAAAATGAATC